>PVIW01005041.1:0-115813 GCA_004026585.1 Noctilio leporinus
CCCCTATGTCCCCCTCCACACCCACCCATTCCCCACAGTCAATCCCACCTGTTGTCAATGTCCACGGTTCCTTTATACTAGGTTCTTGTTTAAACTGCTCCCCTACCTTGCCACTTCCTCCCCCCTCCCCCCAACTCCCTTCTCCCTGACCACTGAAGGCCTATTCACTATATTCATATATTTGGTTCTGTTTTGCTTGTTGTTAGTTTTGTTCATTATTGTCCTGTAATGGGTAAGATCATATGGTATTTGTCCTTCACTGACTGGCTTATTTCACTAAGCATAATACTTTCTAGTTCCATCCATGTTGTTGCAAAGGTTAGGAGTTCCTTCTTTCTTTCTGCTGTATAGTATTTCATTGTGTAAATGTATCAAAGTTTTTTGATCCAATCATCCATTGATGGACACTTAGGCTGTTTCCAGCCCTTGGCTGTTGTAAAGAGTGCCACTATGAACATAGGTGTGCATAGGTTCTTGTGAATTGGTGTTTCAGGATTCTTAGGGTATAGTCCAAGTAGTGGAATTGCTGGATCAAAAGGCAGTTCCATTTTCAGTTTTTTGAGGAAACTCCATACTATTTTGCACAGTGGCTGCACCAGCCTGCATTCCCACCAACAGTGTATGAGGGTTCCCTTTGTCCCACATCCTCGCCAACACTTGTTGTTTGTTGATTTGTTGATGATTGCCATTCTGACAGGTGTGAGTTGGTATCTTACTGTGGTTTTAATTTGCATCTCTCTGATGACTAGTGATGCTGAGCATTCTTTCATATGCCTCTGGGCCCTTTGTATATCTTCCTCAGTGAGTTGTCTGTTCAGGTCCTTTGCCCATTTTTTAATTGGGCTGTCTGTCTCCCTGGTATTGAGTCGCATTAGTTCTTCATATATTTTGGAGATCAGACCCTTGTCTGAGGTATCATTGGCAATTATGTTTTCCCATACAGTTGGTTCCCTTGGTTTTTTGATGGTTACTATCCTAATGGATGTGAGGTGATAATGTCGTTGTAGTTTTGAGTTGCATTTCCCTAATGATTGATATTGAGTATTTTTGCATGTGCTAACTGGTCACTTGTATATCTTTGGAGAAATGTCTATTTAACTTCTTTGCCCATTTTTAGATCATGTTGGAGGAATTGTTGATAAGCTATCTTTGCAGATAATCTACCATAGGAATCTAGAGAGTCACGCATCAAAACAAATGAATTAAAATGAAGTTCAAAATGATGTCCAGTGTACTCTTTCTCTATTAGAATGTACGCTCCATGAGGGCAGAGATTTTTTTTTTTTAAGATTTTATTTCATTTTTTTTTTAGAAAGAGAGGAAGGGAGAGAGGGTAAGAGACATCAGTGTATGGCTGCCTCTCACCTGCCTTCAGCCACAGACCCGACTGGAGACCCAGTCTGCAACCTGGCCATGTGCCCTGGCTGGGGAATCGAACCCGCGACCCCCGGGTTCGCAGGCCTGCATCCTAGCCACTGTGCCACCAGCCAGGGCGAGGGCAGTGATTTTATTACATGTTCAATCATTGCTTTGTTCTAAGGCCCAAGAGCAGTGTCTAGCTGGAGTAGAGGCTCAGTGAGTGTCTGTGGAAGGAAGGGGTGCGGAGGTGGTGACAGCAGTAGCAGAGGGAGTGGGGTAGGGCAGGTTAATAGGAGAAGGCTTCAGCGACAACTCCATCCTGGATCCACGGCTTGGGAAGAGCAATGAGTAGGAATCAGTGGAGGCGGCTAAACAACAGTTATCGCTATGCAACAATCATTGAGTGCAGGCCCATGCCAGATGCTAGAGATTCCAAGTTCAGTAAGGGACCTTGCCTTGAAATCCTCAGCTGTTTCCTCGAGAGGTTCCGGGATTTCATGGGATGTGATGATCGAAGAGCATTTCTAGGTGCTCCTGCCCTGAGCTGTGTTGTTTCCATAACAAGGCTGCTGTAAGGAGATGCTATGCTGTGTTCATCTCTTTTGAAGTTGTTTGCTTTTGTGGGACAGGGTGTTGACAGTGTTACTATATCACTGGACTGAAACTGGTAGCAAGGTTACTCAGTGTGGCGTGAACACTAGCGTCTTTGCCAGTTTCAGCAACTGTGTGAAGTGTTTGGGGTCAGAATTATTATTTTCTAAATTAGAGAATTTTGAGACCCTTGAAAGAATGAGAGAAAAGTCAAAAGTCTGTCTGCTGGCTTCTCTCTAGGGCAGTAGACAGTTTTGGAGGTCTGTTGTTAGGAATCCGTCTGTGCACCAGATTACTGATTTGATTTAGAAAACTGAGAAGGTGTTAGACAAAGACAGGATTCTGAAACCCTTATGATAGCAGTGGTAATGCTTTTGGACTGAAACCCATGAATGTTCACAGGTCCAAATGAAAGTTGATGGCACATGAACTATAAAAGTGCTTTCATTCTACCACAAAGGAACCCTGTAGGTCTACCAAAAAAAAGAAAAAAAAAAAAAAAAGGTTTTATTTGCATAGTTTTCTGAGGATTCCATAAAGTATGGACCCCTTTTCCCGAAGAATGCCTACAATTTGCATACAATTTAAGGGACAATTTAGGCTCTGCAGCCTACCTAGAACAAACACCCAGTGATTCCAGTTCATTTACTGGCTAACTTTACCAGGGTTGCTAGCATTAGTTGAAATTCTCTTCCATCATAAAACTCTCCCCATATTTTTCAGCGGTTGTTATCTTTACCTGAAAAACAGCATTTAAAAAAGTAATCATTCCATCCATAATTAGAGACAAGATTCTTGAATCCAGCATTGACCTTGATTTGAGCAATGAGGTTGTTCTCCAGGAAGTGAGGCTTGGCTGACTTTTGGGGCCAACTTTTTCTCTTTAGTTGCTCCAGGAGTCACTGTGATGAGTCCTTTCAAAGGATGTGATTTTGACTCCTCACAATATACGCAGATGTGTTGGGTATAGGATTTAGAATAAGATATCCCCTATGGCAGTAACCCTGGTTTTTAACCTGCATTGGAGTTTATGATAAGGATACTGTTCATTTTGTGTAGCTTAAGTGTTTTCTTGTTCTTTAGGCTTTTGTATGTACTAGACAACTCTAATTTTAATTCTGAATATTGAGCTTTATTATTAAACAGTAATTGTAACAGTCCCCCTTCACTGAGTAACTCTGTCTGTGTAGATAAGCAAACTATCATTGCTATTGCTAAAGGCCTGGCAAGGTGTCAGCATGAGCAGGGGAACCTTCTATTATCTTCTCAGCCATTTCAAACAGATCCTAAAGAAAATTACCCATTATTTAGAGTATAACTTTTGTCTTTTCTACAAACTTACCTGTGGCATTTTTTGTTTTTTAAAGAATTCAAACTTTTTAAAAGATTTTATTATTTTTAGAGAGAGGGGAAGAGACATCAGTGTATGGTTGCCTTTCACTTGCCTCCAGCTATGGACCTGGCTGGAGACCTGGCTTGCAACCTGGTTATGTTGCCCTGGCTGGGAATTGAACCACCGACCCTTGGGTTCAAAGTCTGGTGTCTTATCCACTGTGCCACCAGCCAGGGCCATTTCTGTTTTTGTTTGTTTGTTTTTTTAAAGTAATTTTATTTTATTTTATTTTTAGAGGAGAAGAGAGGGAGAGAAATAATCCATATGTGGTTGCCTCTTACATGTCCCCAACTGGGGACCTGGCTTGCAACCCAAGCATGTGCTCTGCCTGGGAATCGAACCTGCGACCCCTTGGTTCATAGGCTGGCACTCAACCCACTGAGCTGCACCAGCCACGGCTTTCTGTTTCTCTTAATGGAACTCACAGTGAACTATGGGGACTCTGTTATGGTTATTGATTGTTGTATAACAAAGTACCCCAAAAGTTAATGGTCTAAAAACATTCATTTTATCACACCCCTAGATTCTGTGGACTTCAAACAGGGCACAGCAGAGCTGGCTTGTTTTGTACTTCGAAGTGTAGGGCCTCCAGGGAGAAGACTTGAAAGGCTGGTGGTGATGACTCAAGGAGCTGGGGGCTGGAATCACCGGGAGACCTCTTCATTCAGGTGCCTGGGGACTGACTGGGCCGAGGGTCTTTGAAGGCGAGCTCCACTGAGGCGGCTGATGGGTGCACCTCCAGGGGCCTGCCTTGGGTCCTCACAGCATAGTGGCTCTGTCTGAGAGGGAAGTCTGAACAGGGGGCCTTGGGAGATGGAGCGTCCAGAGGTACTCCCGGCATCCCTAGAGGGGCAAGAGGAAACTGCTAGGGTTCTTCTGACCTAGTCACAGAAATTGCACCCTTCCTGCGCCATTCTTTTTGTTACCAGTGAGTCACTGGAGTCAGCCCAGCCCCAAGGGGAAGGGAAGTAGACCCCACATTACTTCATTACAAGAGATAAACCAGCACCAAACGGGATTTTAGTTTGAAATATCTAGATTGTGATGGTTACCTCCAGGTGAGTCCTTGTTCCTAGGGTATTTTCTGTTTCTAGAACCCACTCATGAAAACAGCAGGTGGTCAAGTACAAACAGAATGATCCAACGATCCATTTAGGACAAGCAGGAAGCAGATTGAGGGCTATAGGGAACAGAGGTTGGGCATTCGGTAAGAAAGGGGCTGGTGGAAGTTACAGCAGGGCTGTGGTAATAACCCCGGCCCAGGCCAGGGAGCCCGGTGTGCGGACCGCCGGGACCGCCAGCTGCGCCCTCCTTGAAGGACAGCCGCACCGTTTTCTCCAAGCCTGTTGTCACCAAGGCAAATCCAAGTTCCCCACTCCCGCTGGAGGACATAAGTTTGTTCTTTCTGGAGCCTAATAGTTCAAGAACAAAATGAACAAACGTGAATTTTGTCACTTGAGTGAAAAATCTCACTGAACACTTGGAAAATGTAGATTAGTAGGTAAATAATTGTCTTCTGTTAAGGAGAATGGCTATATTTATGATAGTGAAAGTACTTAGTTGATCTGACTATATACCATAAATTCATTGGTACGTTCTGTATCCTCAAATAGAAGCTAAAATTGAGGTTTAAGTGTTTACATTTGAAGTACCATTTGGAAAACTATAATGTGGGCTCTCTGAAATACAAAAAGCACACGGCTCATGACCATCTTGCACAAACGTTACAGCAATGCGCTTAAGGGCATGCTTCAGTTCCGTTGATTTCTTGCTCCACATATAGCCAAAGGAGTAAAGAAGAAAAGTTGTGTTCCTAAAATTTCATCTTTTGTTTGTTTTTTCCCCCATAGTTAATACTAAAAATAAATGTTTTGTCATTGCAATTAATGCTTAAGTTATTGGGATAACTCAACAAAAGTTTGACTTACTGCTGAGTCAATACTGTATCTTAAATTTTAAAAAATTACTATTTTCAGAGAGAAGGGCAGGGAAGGAGGAAGAAAGGGAGAGAACATCAATGTATGGTTGCCTTTCACCTGCCTTCAGCTTCAGACCTGGCTGGAGACCTTGCTTACAACCTGGTTCTGTGCCCTGGCTGGGAATCAAACCAGTGATCTTTGAGTTTGCAGGCCAGTGCCCATCCACTGAGCCACCAGCCAGGGCTGTATCTTAAATTAAAAAAAATTTGATTAGAGAGAGAGCAATTTGTTGTTCCATCCATTAATTCACTCGCTGGTTGCTTCTTGTATGTACCTTGACTGGGGATTAAACCCACAACTTTGGTGTATTGGGACGATGCTCTAACCAACACAACTACTAGGCCAGGACCTCAATACTGTATCTTAAATATTATATTTTAGTAACTATAATAAATTTTCATGAAAAATCTTATCACAACTTACAACATTATTCTTGTGGGAATTTTTTTCTTGATTTAGAAGAATTTTACAGGAATATGATCTGCTTATAACCTAGATATTGAGTGTATGTGAAAGCTTGTTTCAAATTTTTGATGAATAAATTATGGGGAAACACATGTGAAGAAGCCTAGCTTTTTGGGTTTAAATGTATAGTAATATTGAATATTAAAGTCACCTGTGTGATAATTGAATGAACAATATGTATCTCTCAAGAAAAGGGGATAGCCCTGACGGGATGGCTCAGTGGCCTGGGCATTGTCCCACAAACCAAAAGGTTGCCAGTTTGATTCCCGTGAGGGTGCATGGCTGAACTCAGCAGCCATGAACTCATGCAGGCCAGGTCCCTGGTTTGGGGTGTGCAGGAAGCTACTGGTTGATGTTTCTCCTCCTCCCTCCCTTCCCTTCTCTCTAAAATAAATAAATATAATCTTAAAAGGCAAGGATAAAGTAGGCATCCAGATTCAAAAGGAAGAAGTAAAACTTTCCATTTGGTATGACATGATCTTGCATATAGAAAATCCTAACTAATCCACTAAATCTAAATGTATGTATCACATGCCAACTCCATTTAAATTAAATCTGTTAAATATTTGTGAAATATAACTTACATGAGAAGGCAGTTCAGGAACAAGATCCAAATAATTTAGGTTAAAGGTACCATTGTATGGTGCTATATGGAGTTTCTCTGTGATTAGAAATGAAATTAAATCATGAAATATATTTCATCCAGAGATAAAAGAAGGCTAGATTATTAAGCATGAATGGTACTTATTTTCTTGGCAGTCCTGTTAGATTTCTAACATGCATTTATAGATCATTTCCTCCTTTAAAAATGACTTTGAGTGTATCATAATGTGTAGCAAGTAAAAGAAAATGCTAAGAAAGCAACATTAACTCTAGGCTTCATGATGTTTTAGAACAAGTACCTCCTTGAAAATAAATCATGTTTAAAATGGCTTGCGCTAGACTTGACACATACCATATTTATAGCCTTATGTCAGCTTTTTCAAGTTTTTTTTCCCCCTATTTCTAGGTATCTGTGATTAAGTTAGGAAGAGTTTGTAAAATCTATTTTGATACCACATTAAACTCTAACCACATAGGTGTCTCTTCATAAGAACATTTTCACGGGTACTTGTATCCTGCTTGTAAAAGTAGAAATCGTCCCTTATTTATCCTGAAGCCACAGGTGTGGCTTTCTTGTGGTGCAGATGTGATTTCAAGTAGTGGGGTGGATGCTAAGTGAATGCTCACACTCCTTCATTTGCAGAGTAGTTTGACCTGCATCCAGAGCAAGGAAGCCCCTTAGGGCTTCATTTAGTTCTGTTGCAAAGCAGATTAGAATGGCCTGGCGAACCACATCAATATGCATAATTGACAAGCTACTCAATACTTTCAAAGATAAGTACTTTCCACTCTTTTCTTTAGCTATCAAATGTAACTTCATGTAAGTATTGACTATAATGTATTATTTTTCAGGCTACTCTTTTGTTACAGAAAATAACATATATTCTGTTATACAGACGTAATGTGTAACCTTTACGTATGGATTGCTAACTAAAGTGAACAAATGCAAGGAAATTGAAAAATACTGCCTTGCTTCTAGGCAGGATGGCCTTGAGCATCAATATGATTATAATGGAATGAATAATATATTGCTCTTTAAAAATGAGATAAGGTAGGCATCCAGGTTGGAAAGGAAGAAGTGAAACTATTTCTCTTTGCAGATGACGTGACCTTGTGTGTAGAAAATCCTAAGTAATCCACTGTAAAACTTGAGAATTAAGAAGTGAGTTCATCAGGGTGGGCACACCTTATATGTATTTTATATATTTGCAATGAACAATCTGACAATCAAATTAAGAAAACAGTTTATAATAGAAAAGAATACTCAGGAATAAATTTAACAAAAGAAGTAGAACTTACTCTGCAAACAAAAAATTATTGAATGTCCAGACTAGACATATTTATAGAGGCAGAAAGTAAATTAGTGCTTGCCTGACAGTGAGAGAGGTTGGGAGGAATGGGGGTGACTTCTAATGGTATGGGTTTCTTTTTGGGGTGATGGTTGAACCGCTATGTGAATATACTAAAAACTATAGAAGTCTGTAATTTAAATGGGTGAAATAAATGGTATGTGAAGTTACCTGATAGCTATTTTTTTTTAAAAGGGGGAAGGATAAGGTAAAGCTAAAACTATGGACATGAAAAGATAGCTATAGCTTAATGTGGGAGTAATAATGTTCCTGGTTAATTTTTCCTCCTCAAACATGACAGAGCTCAACCTGAGGCTTTGGAATTTTGTTTGCATTTTCTCTACCTAAGCTAGCTGGGTTCACATTCTCGTGTAACATTTTTTTGAAAACTGAAAAGTATTATGGTAATTTATAGAATAAATTTTGTTTTAGTTTGCTTTGTATGTAAAGAAGCCATAAATTAGCTTTTAGAATGAAAATGTTTTTATTCAGTTATAAGAAGAATTTACTTAGTTTTTGAATGGTTTCTGTTTCATTCAGAGGTTTCTCTGAAGCACCTTGGGAGGTTGCCACTAGGAATAATCTCCCAGTTTTCCTCCACAAAAACTTGTAAAATAATTAAAAAGTTACTGTCCTCTGTGGTATAAAAGAAGAATGAAAACTCAGAATAGTAAACAAAAGAAAATAAGATTATAAATCCCACTTTCCAGCCATGGCTGGTGGCACAGTGGGTAAGGCACCAGCCTGTAAACCCAAAGGTCGCTGGTTCGATTCCCAGCCAGGGCAACATAACCAGGTTGCAAGCCAGGCCTCCAGCCAGGTCCGTAGCTGGAGGCAGGTGAAAGGCAACCATATATTGATGTTTCTCTCCCTCTCTTCCTCTCCCTTCCCCTCTCTGAAAAATAATAGTTACGATCTTAAAAAAAAAAAAATCCCACCTCCCACAGATAAGTATTTTTAGGATTTTGGTATATTACCTTTCAGCTAAATTCTTGTAAAATTAACAGATTTATTGAGACATAATTTATACTATATAGTTAATCCATTTACCCTCCCAGTACTTTCTAATGAACTTCTAAAGTATAATGCATGTACAGAAAATCACACAATAAATAGTATGCAGCTTGATGGGTTTTCCTGTCCCTGTCAAGAAATAGCAACTAAGAGAGAGATGTCCCCATGTGCCCTAAAGGTTAGTTGTTTCCTATTTTTGTACTTTATATAAATGAACACATACAAGAGCCATTCTTTTTTTTAAGATTTTAAAATTTTATTATTTTTAGAGAAAGAGGAAGGAAGAGAGGAAGCGAGACATCAATGTATGGTTGCCTTTCACCTGCCTCCAGTCACAGACCTGGCTGGAGACCTGGCTTGCAACCTAGTTATGTGCCCTGGCTGGGGAATTGAACCAGCGACCTTTGGGTTCACAGGTTGGCACCTTATCCACTGAGCCACCAGCCAGGCTAGAGCCAATTTTTTGGTTTTTTACACCATGTTGTATTTGTGAGTTGCAATTGTAGAGTGTTCCTTCTCATTGTATAATTATACCATAATTTATTCTGTGCAGCATTTGGATAGTTTTCTAGTTTTGACGTTTTGTTTTTTTTTAAGAATACATTAAAATTTTTTAAAAATTATTTTTAGAGGGAGGGGAAGGGAGAGAAGCAGAGAGGGAGAGAGATATCAATGTATGGTTGGCTTTCACCTGCCTCCAGCTTCAGACCTGGCTGGAAACCTGGCTTGCAACCTGGTTATGTGCCCTGGCTGGGAATTGAACCAGCGACTTTTGGGTTTGCAGGCCGGTGTCTATCCACTGTGCTACCAGCCAGGGCCTTTGGCTGTTTTAATAATATTAATATTAGCATTCTTGAGCATGTTCTTTGGTGAAGAGCTACCCGGTATGCAGTTCTAATGGGTGTACACAGTGAGTGAAATTGCTGGATCATAGGGTGGTGCTTATCACACTGTAATGTGCTTATCAGTCACGTGGGTGGAGGGCTTGTTCAAATGCAGATTCTACTTCAATAGATCTGTGATGGGCCTGAGAGCCTGCATTTCTGACTAACTCAAGAGGATGTCACTTAAACCAGTTGTGGACCACACTATGAGGAGCAAGGTCATAGGGTATACTTCAGTTTTAGTGTAATGCCCACAGTTTTCAGAGTAGCTGATTGTCAGTTTACGTGCTTTCCAGCAGTGTATAAGATTCCTTTATTAGTGTATAAGTCAGTTTCTGGACTTCTTTTATTCTGTTGCATTGAACATTTTTTCAATCTGTGCCAGTACCATGTTTTTCATTAGTTTTATGTAAGACTTGATACCTACTAACATAAGCCCTCAAACTTTGTATTTCTTCAAGATTATTTCTTTTTCTTGGACCTTTGTATTTTTATCTAAATTTTATAGTTAGTATCAGTTTCCACATGCAAAAACCTGCAGTTTTGACTGAGATTGCATTGATTCTATAGATCAATTTGAGGAAGAATTGATATTTTTACAATAAGTCTTTGAATAGGAGGTATTGCCCTTCATAATAAACTATAATTGGTCTTAAATTTCTTTGAATCACACTTGGTAGTTTTCTGTATAGAAGTTTTATTGTTCTAGTTTATTCTTAAGTACATATGTTATTTGTTAATGGCTTCATGTTTATGTTTTCTATTTAATAATTTTTGGTGCCTGATATACAGAAGTAAAGTTGATTTTTATATGTTAAGCATATGGGTAAGTTCACTTAGTGGTGTTCTTTGATTATTTGTACATGACAGTCATGTCATGTACAAATAACCAGCTTTCTTTCTTTCCTTTTCAAACCTTACGCTCTTTATTTCATTTGCTTGCCTAGATATACTGCTTTGATTCTTCAGTGTACTGTTGACTAAAGTGGTGGCAGGTATCCTTGTCTTTTTCCCATTTCAGATGGGGAACCTTTCACTGTTTCATCATTAAGTATGTTTGCTTTAGAGTTTCTGTAGATACATACCCTTAATTAGGTGGTATCCTAAAGATTCCTTCTAATTCTAAATTTGCTGAGTTATTTTGTCTCTTTCAAATCATGGCTAGTTGTTAATTTTGTTAAATGCTCTCTCACCATTTATTGACATGATTATATGTGACTTTTGTCTTTTATTTGGTTAATATGATGAATTACATTGATTTTTAAATATTAAACCAAACTTCTCTTTTTGGAATTGGGATGTATTATCTCTTTTATGTATATCATTAGTTTGGTTAGCTGATATTTAAAAATTACTACATCTATGTTAAAGGAGATTGGTATATGATATTCCTTGTTATCTTTTTCAGTAGCCGGTCTTATAAAATGAATTGGGAAGTATTCCACTTTTTCTATCTCCAGAAAAGTTTCTGTAAGATAGTTACTGTTTCTTTTATAAATGGTTGGAAGCATTTACTGGACCTAGAGTTGTCTTTGAGGGATGGTTTTTAGTTACGGATTTAATTATTTCATAGCTAGAAGTCTATTTCTTCATCATTTGTGGTGTTTTACCAGGAATTTATCTGTTTCACTTAAATTTTCAAATGTATTTTTGAAAATATTTTGAAATATATACATAAATTGTTCAAAACATGTTCTTAAGTATCTTCTTCACACCTGCAAGGCCTGTGGTTATGGCCCTTTTCTTTCCTAATATTGATCATTTGTTTCTCCCTCTTCATTTCTCTTGATTTGTCTTGCCAAGTGCTTATCAGTTACACTGTCTTGACAAAGAACCAACTTTGGTTTTATTGACTATTTCTATGGAATGTTTTCTGTTTTAATTTTGTAAAAGGTTTATTTTATTCTCATGGCAGAGGGAAAGGGAGTAGAGCGAGCGAGATTAAAATTGATCAGTTGTCTCCCGCACGTGCCCCAACTGGGGACTGAACCTGCATTTAGGCATGTGCCCTGATTGGGGATTGATCTGGTGATCTTCCAGTGTATGGGATGATACTCCAGCCAACTGAACCACACTGGCCAGGGCTATTTTGTTATTTTTTTCTCTTAATCTACTCCTTCTAGTTAGTTTGTGTTTGATTGCTGTGTTTTTATGTGATTCCTGGGATGGATACTTAAATGATTGATTTTTAGCCTCTTTTAGGGCTGTACATTATCCTATAAAGCACAGCTTTAGCTGCATTCTACATGTTTTTGTCTTATTTTTAATATTAGCTTAAAATATTTTCTAATTCCCTTGTACTTTCTTCTTTTACTTAGTAATTAATTCAGAGCTCTATTTCAGATTTTCTAGTTATCTATGATTCAAGAAAATACCCTTATTAAGATTTTAATCCTTTGAAATTTATTGAAACTTGTCTTTTGGCTTTTTAAAATACCAATAGACTGCATATACAGTAGTAGTCTCATAAGATTATAATGGAGCTGGGAAATTCCTGTCACCTAGTGATGTGGTAGATGTCATAAGGTCATAGTACAACACATTATTACTCACATGTTACAGTGGTGCTGGTTTAAGCAGACCTACTGTGCTGCCTTTTATATGGAAGTTAGCACGTACAGTTATGTACTGTACATAATGCCTGACAATAAACTGTGCTACTGGTTTATATAGTTACTAGGCTGTACTTTTGATCATTACATTGGAGTGAGTCTTTCTGCTTGTAAACAGAAAAGTTTGCTGTGACATAGTATGCCACGTCAAACTGGTAGCAATCTCATGCATCTCGTGTTTACCATGTCTCTGGATTGCATTATTTTCTCTTTGCTTTATTTAATCTCCTGTGTTTTTGTACAATAACGTTTTGTACAGGCTTGTAGCGTAGGAGCAATAAGCTGTGTGTTAGAGCCTGGGTAGGTTGTGTTGTAGGTCACACCGTCTGGTTTTGTGTAAGTTGCACTCTACTGTGTTTGCACAATGACAGAATTGCCTGTTGATACCTCTCAGAATATCCCTGTTGTTAAGTGGCTCATGACTGGATTTGATTTTGATTCTTGAGGCCCTAAGCTATGGTGACCCAATGAATCCTCAATATAGGGACGTGTGAATGGTGGAGGTGTTCTCATGGCTGGATGTGTGTAACACAACCTCTTGGGTTTTTGTCCCCTTCCTCTGTAAGGGTTGCTCTGCCAGCTACGCTCAGAAAGCTGGATAGAATATAATTAAATTTCTATTCAGTAAAATAATAATGAAATTATTGTCTATTTCTCTGAGATTGCTCCTACAGTCCTGAGTTTTATGTGTCCCAAATCTTTTCAGTTACATATTTATAATTTCTTGTGCTAGGTGAATGCTGGGTGATTTAAAAAAACTAGTTTGTTTGTTTATTTATTTATTTACTCATTTTATTATTTTCAGAGAGAGGGGTAGGGAAAGAGGCAGAGAGGGAGAGAGACATCAATGTATGGTTGCCTTTTACCTGCCTCCAGCCACGGGCCTGGCTGGAGACCTGGCTTGCAAGCTGGTTATGTGCCCTGGCTGGGAATTGAACCAGTGACCTTTGGGTTTGCAGGCTGGTGCCTTATCCACTGTGCCACCAGCCAGGGCCTTAGTTTTTATTTTTAATTCTAAGGAGAAACCTTATTTATCTTAGCTTGAAATTATTGGGAGTCCTCACTGTCACCCAGGGCTAGCTGTACAATTTGTGAGGCCCAGGGCAGAATAAAAATGTTGGGGTACCTTTCTCAAAAATTATTATGAATTTCAGCACAACCACCAAGGAACATTAAACCAAGCAGGGGAACCTGAGCATGGGGCCCTATGTAGCTGCCTCATGCCCATGAAGCCGGCGCTGCTGTCACCACTGTGTATACGTTACCTTTTAAGTGGAACCTTAAATCAGAAATTAAAATAAAGATAAATTATTAAAATAATTTTTTCAAATGCTCACATTGTAATTCCATAAATGTGGACTCCGAAATGCGTGTTCTCAAGCATGTGAAAAATCAGATTTTTCAAGTTTCCATATGTAGTTGTAGTACAGTTTGTAATATTAGCTGAATGCCTGTCTGTTGAGACAACCTGATATACTCAACTATGGGAACATTCAACTATGGGAACATTTCGTAAGTTCTTAAAAATATGATCACTTATAAAAATGTTTCTTAAGAGAAATTTCATGTTGGTATATGACACTTGAGTAGACTTTTAAAAATTGGGATTGAACCAGAGAAGTATTGCTCAGTAATTAGATTTTAGAGACAATATTTAGAGAAAAAATAGCCTCAGGGAAAAGTCTACATATTCTTAAACTCAAAAGGGGTACATGGTTTCCTTAGGGTGTGTGTATATGTTTTAATTAGTTGACTGATCAATTTTGAAATTTAGAGATGTGATTCATTTAGAAGTTTTCTACAGAGACTGATTTTAGGCATTAATAATCACGTTGTAGAATATCTTAGATCAGAAATATAATTATGACTTAAGTTTTTTAAAACATGGAGTTTGGTAGCTTTTCTATATAAACTGTCAAAAGTACCACTTTATGAATATGTAAATATACCCAAAGATATATAAATAAGTAATACATTTTTCTGTGTCACAATTAATGAGAAGCAGACTTTTAAATAAAACTCAATTTTGGGAAAAACTAGTGTAAAAGAAAACATTAAAGTTCCAGGATGACTATTTTTCTAATAAATTTTTAAAGCTAGTGTTTAAAAGTAATCCACATATTCTCGCACTGGTAAATCTTTTCTTCATGATAGTTTGGCCTTGACAAGGTACCTTTCACTCAAAAAGTTTCACTTCTAAGAATTTATCTTAAAAAACTGGAGTTCATGTCCTCGCTGGTAGCACAGTGGCTAAGGCGCCAGCCTGTGAACCCAGGGGTTGCGGATTAGATTCCCCAGCCAGGGCACATAGTGAGGTTGCAGGCCAGGTCTCCAGCCAGGTCTGTGGGTGGAGGCAGGTGAAACGCAACCATACATTGATTCTTTTCCCCTCTGCCTCTCTCCCTTCCTCTCTCTCTGGAAATAATAAATCTTAAAAACAAAAGAAAACTGAAGTTTACACAGTACATGATGAGGTCTATCCAGAAGAAGTGCATCATGCATTGTTAATATAAGGAGAATGGTTTGTGAGACATCAATGCAACCTGGTAGCCAAGGAGAGTGGACTGGAACGCACATGTGTGAATAATGACAACTTCACTGAACTGGTCGGTGGGGACGGTAGACACATTGAAGGATCATTTGTATAGTGTGGCTGTCACATCCAAAATGAGCCAGTAAAGCAACGAATCTGCATCAGATTTTGTATTAGACCTAAATCTCTGTGGAAACTATCTGGATGTTGGATGATTCAGAAGGCCACAATTGCTGGTGACTGGTGATTGGCAGCTTCATCACTTCTCGTGCAGTGTTCTGGTGTGACATCAAATCACCAGGCATCTCCGCCCCACGACAGCCCAGACTGGACGCCCTGTGATTTCTGGCTTTCCTCAAAACTAAAATAATCTTTTGAAAAGGGAAGAGATTTCAGACCATTGATTGAGATTCAGGAAAATATGATGGGGCAGCTGGTAGCAATTGGGAGAACTGTGTGAGACCATTAAGATGCCTACTTTGAAGGGGACTGAGGTGGTATTGTACTATGTGTGATGTGTCTTTCTTTTTTTCTTTTAAAGATTTGGTTTGTTATTTTTAGAGAGAGGGAAAGGGAGAGAGGCAGAGAGGGAGAGAACCAGAGAAACATCAATGTATGGTTGCCTTTCACCTGCCTCCAGCTAGAGACCTGGCTAGAGACCTGGCTTGGCAATCTAATTATGTTGCCCTGGCTGGGAATCGAACCAGCAGTCTTCAGGTTCACAGGCCTTATCCACTGGGCCACCAGCCAGGGCTTTGTATGTTGTTTCTTGTATCTTGTATTTTCTTCAGCAAATGTCTGTTTTTCATATTACATGGCTGGATACCTTCTGGATAGGCTTCCTTTGTAAGAATGTTTATTGCAATGTTGCTTTTAAGTGTGAAAAACCTTGGCCCTGGCTGGTGGCACAGTGGATAAGGCACCCGTCTGTGAACCCAAAAGTTGCTGGTTCGATTCCCCAGCCAGGGCACATAACCAGGTTGCAAGCCAGGTCTCCAGCCAGGTCTGTAGCTGGAGGCTGGTGAAAGGCAACTGCAGATTGATGTCTCTCTCCCTCTCTGCTTCTCTCCCTTCCCCCCTCTCTAAAAATAATAAATAAAATTAAAAAGTGAAAAACCTCTTCATAGAGGAACAATGTATATCTGTTCGATAGAGGTAAATTATGGCCCAATGAATCATTAGACATGTTAACCATTGACATGGTATTAACTCTGCTACGTAAGAGCAGATTTAGATTATAGAAGATGAGGGGAAAGAAGGGGAAGAAAGCTGAATAGAAAAGGAGTGCTGGTATAGTTATCTTCAAAATGTTAGGTCAGGGGAGATTGTCTGGTAAGTGGTAGAAGAGAACATAAAGTTATAATTATATTACCTAAAGTTATGTACGTAACCAATAAAGAATGTGCAACCAGTGATAACACCTTTATTGGGAGGGGGAGAACTGGAGACAGGAAGTGGTGACAGTGGTCTTCAGTGAGCTGAGGTGCACAGAGAGTGTCTAAAAGTGACAAATGAAGAAATGGTGAGTACAGCTGATTTACCATTTTTGAACTTTACACTATTGATGGCCATTCATCTTAAGGTATTTGTTGTATATAGCACACCTCTACCAGTCTGGATTTGTGGTTGTCACATGCAAATAGAATAGATTTAAGGCATTTAAAAATTTTATAGATAACAATAAAATTAAAAAAAATTTTCATAGAGGCATAAAATTCAAGGATCTCATTGAATGCTACTATGGTAGAAATCTTGGAAGGGAACTGAGGCATCATTAGATAATTTTGTAATGATCTAATTACAAAAGAATACTGGTCAAGTTGAACTATTGAAGTGATAAGTTAGGGGTATGTTTAATTAGGTACCTATTACTTTGAAAAGAAAAAGGACTCATGACATGGATAACAGTGGTGATTGTTGAGTGGGGAGAGGATTTGGAGTAGGTAGAAGAGGGTATGTGTGGGATAAATGGTAATGGGAAAAAACACAATAAAAACTATCAAACCATAGCTAGTATGGCTCAGTGGTTTGAGCGCTGACCTGCAAACCAAAAGGCATGTGCCTGGGTTGTGGGGCCAGGTCCCCAATTGGGGGTATATGAGAGGCAACCGATCAGTGTTTCTGTCCCCCTTTTCTCCTTCCTTTCCCTTCTCTATGAAAATAAATAAATAAAATCTTAAAAGAATAAACTACAAAATTTAATAGTTTAAATTTTTGTATTTGATAATATAGGAAAATGTTAATATAGTTTCAATTATAAAATATACATCACCAAATAGTATATATAGTATGACTCCCTTTTTGTGTTTTAACATATGTTAAATTAAAAAAAACTTTAGAGCCCTGGCTGGTGGCACAGTGGATAAGGCCTGGCCTGTGAACCCAAAGGTCACTGGTTCGATTCCCAGCCAGGGCACATAACCAGGTTGCAAACCAGGTTGCAAGCCAGGTCTCCAGCCAGGTCTGTAGCTGGAGGCAGGTGAAAGGCAACCATACATTGATGTCTTTCTCCCTCTCTGTCTCTCTCCCATCTCTTCTCTCTGAAAATAATTAAACAACAATAACAAAAACTAAAAAAAGCTTTGGAGAGAGAAACATGAAATACTAATAATGTCTCTTGATAATGGGATTAAACATGATTTTCATTTTCTTGTTTTCCATTATTTTTTTTTAAAGCAATGAGCCTTTATTTCTTTTATTCAGGGAAAACTTTATTTTGACAAAAAGTAATAATAGTGATAAAGCTTTAAGCAGAGACTGTACATCTTTTTACGTCTTAACATCCGACACAATGCTTGGCACCTGGGAGATACCTACTTAATATTTGCACATACTTATGAAAGGTGTTGTCAATAAGTATCTCATCTTTGCTTAATAAAAGTGTTCCATGACCATTAGCAAAGTAAAATAAGCTATTTTTAAGCAAAGGATATGTTATGAAAAACTGAGAGTAAAATGAAAAGCCTACAAAGTGTGATTGTCATGTAAAAAGTCTTAAAATAACATTCAACATGGAATGGTCAGTGTTTTGCTATGTTTTCTTTTGCAGAGGCAATATGCTTTAATAATATAAAATTATTTAGGTACAAAAATATACTATAGTGAAAAATTTCTCTGTACTACCAGTACTCTCACCCAGGAGGCAATCAAGATTTTTTTGTTTTTTATTTGCAACTAATGAGATTAAGTCCTGTATATCTAGCCAGAAATTCTACACAAAAATGTGTATTTTCCCTTTTTACATATGAGAGCCTGTTATATATATTGTATGCATATTTTTGTATTTTGCTTTTCTCAGTACATCTTAGATAGTTTATTAGAACATAAAAAAGCATTGCCATTCTTTTTTTTTTTTTATGACTGCATATTTTATTGTATTTATTGTATTGGTATGTTAACCAGCCTCCTATTGATGGACATTTAAGTTGCTTCCAAATGTTTTACTATTATTAATAATACAACAAAGAATTTGTTTTTTTCATACACCATTTTACACTTGTATAAGTTTACTTGTAGGATAGATTCCTAGAAGTAGATTGCTAAATCAAGGGATATTTGGGTTTGTAAATTTAGTAGATTTCGCCAAATTGCCCTCCAATGAAGTTAAAGTAGTTAACATTCCCACTGACAGACATGAGAGATTTTAATGGTATATTTCCTACGTATCATTAATAACACTTAAGAATTATTTTTATGTGCCAACATGAGTGAAAATGACCCTTGACAAAATTATGAAGTATATGCTTTTAAAATAATTTTTAATTTATTTTCTTTTTAAAATTTCTTATTTCTGGAGAGAGGGGAAGGGAGCAAGGCAAAGAGGGAGAGAGGCATCAACGTATGGTTGCCTTTCACCTGCCTCCAGCCACAGACCTGGCTGGAGACCTGGCTTGCAACCTGGTTATGTTGCCCTAGCTGGGGAATCAAACCAGCGATGTTTGGGTTCACAGACTGGCACCTTATCCACTGAGCCACCGGCCAGGGCTTAAGTATATACTTTTAGTCAGAGGAATAAATGCTAAGATTTATTATAAACCATATTCCAAATATAATGGTTCAGTATATTTGGTAGGTAAAATACTGGGCATTGTTAAGGAGGAATCTGAAACCTGACAGAGGTACCATCCTAGTCATGAATTTAATATCTTATATTATTATATTGTTATATTTGAAGTGTTGGTCTAAGTTTTAGATGCAGTAATACAAGAAAAACATGATTGAGTTGGAAAGGGTAACTGAAATAGTTGAGGATGAAGTAGGCTGACATAGGCTAAAATACACTTGTAAGTAGTCCCCTTTGAAAAACCAAATGGCAATGAATGAGGGTGGAGTATGAAAACTAAATTTTATAAAATCATGAAGAATATGAACATGCCACACTTTGATGAACATGTATTAGTTTCAGAACTTAACAGGTATATGGGTATACATTTAAGTTGAATTCTGAACATACTTTCCAGCAATAAGAGTTACAGAATGAGAACCTCTACAAATACCAATGAGTGCAAGTTCATCAGTCAGCGCTGAGCTGAGAAGAGCACTGTATGATATACGTTATAGAATAACCTGTTGTAATTGGGTTTTGAGAGAAAAGACCAGTGACTTTATACATCTCTTTTAAAATATCTTCAGTTGAGCCCTGGCCAGGTGGCTAAGTTGGTTGGAGTGTTACTCTGTACATCAAAAGACTGTGGGCTCTATCCTTAGTCAGGATGTGCGGTTCGATCCCTGGTTGTTGCCAATATCTGTTTTCCTCTCAATATCGATATGTCTGCCTGTCTCCCTCCCCACCTCTAAAACCAATAAATATATCCCTGGGTGAGGATTAAAAAAAAAAAAATCTTCAGTTGAATTGCAAAAAAAAGGTTGAATTTATTTACCCACAGACTAGCAGCTTTACTTAAGTTCTGAAAACATTGGAGAATGTTCTAGAAAGGGCTCATTATTCAGTGAGTGCTACTTTACTATGACTCTAGCCAGTTTGGTGTAGTCTGTTGTGGGTAATAGCTTCAGAACCTTTGGTGAGAAGAGTTAACTATAGTCTTTACTTATTTTTCCTTTCCCTATCTTCAAGCATAAAAAGTACAGTATAAAATAAGCAGTTTTTTCAGGCAGACTTTTTCATTCCTTAGCTGAGAGTGGAAGGAAATCCTATGTAGGCAGCATAGCAAAATAATCAACAATATGGACAGACTTGAATTCTAGTTCTGTATGTCAAATCTTGGTTTTTGAATGTCTGAACGTCTGAATCTGAAATAATTTAGTTCTTGGCCAAGTTGTTGATGAAAGAAGTGGCTTGGTTATTGAATAAAACTTTGATTCTCCATTCATGACTTAACAGCCCATTCTTGCTGATACCTGTATGATCAGTCACATGTCTCTAAGACAACAAAGGAGATTCGATTTTTGAACAAATTGATTCTTCTATAGTTTTCTGAATGAATTAAATTTGAGAACCAAGGTTCCACTGTACTTCTCAGCTAAATAATCTTTGATCTTCAAAAAAAATTTTTAGGGAGAGAGGAGGAAGAGGCAGGGAAGGGGAGCAGTTTAGATAAGAACCTAGTATGGAGGAACCATGGACATGGACAACATGTGGGATTGACTTTGTGGGGGAGTGGGTGGGTGGGGAAGGGGACAGAGGGGAGCAAAAAGGGGATGGATGATATACAACAACAATAAAAATTTTAAAACATTTTAAAAAGATTTTATTCATTATCTTCAGGGAGAAGGGCAGGGAGGAAGGAAGAAAGGAAGAGAAACATCAATGTATGGTTGCCTTTCACCTGCTTCCAGCTATGGACCTGGCTGGAGACCTGGCTTGCAACCTGGTTATGTGCCTGGCTGGGAATTGAACCAGCGACCTTTGGGTTCACAGGCCAGTGCCGTCCATTGAGCCACCAGCCAGGGCCAATTTCTTAATTTAGATAATGAGGATAGTAATTCATAGGGCCCTGTGTGCTATCCCATAAGAGGAAGCTCTTGAGTAAGCTACTAGAGTCCTTTGAAGGGAGAACAGAAACCCAGGAAATGACTGTTAGCCTGTTTAGGTCTTGGTTTTATGATTTATAACATGGAATTAATAAGTCTTTTCTTGGATAATTAAACAATACAGTGCCTGGTGTACACAGGTGCACAGTAATTGTGGATGATTATTACCATTACTGCAGTCCTGTGACGTCTGTTGATGGAATTGTAGGCTGTGTGGACTAAGCTGTGCTCCATAGGAAGGTAAACTTCCTCCTCACTTGGTGAGGTAGATAAAGCACTTTGCTTTGAAAGGTCATGAGTAGAAGGCAAACGCAGGGTGCACTCGGTGAAGTGTGACGGTGGGATGCCAAAAAAAATTGGGGTTTAAAGTAACAGCCCCCTTTATCCTAGCAGAAAACAGAGTCTGACGCAAGCAGTGTGTTCTAAATGGCTCTGAATGGAACAACCGACGAGGAACATTTTCCATCCAGAGTACTGGTAATTAACCCAAATGAGACCACACTGCTGGAAAATCCAAGAGCAATGGAAAATAAAAAGGGTGCCCTTGTATTGAATGGGTTAAGGCTATATTATACTTTAATTCAGAAACAAGTTTTGGTGGTTGGAAAAAGTTAAAAGTAATTAATTCTGCAGTAAACTGTGTTAGATTAACTTTGTTGAGGGGAAATTCAAATTCGATATTCAATCCCTATTTCTAGATCTAGGGTCTATATGTTGATTAAGTATTACTATCCAATCCCGATCGAAATTCCCTTAGTACAGTTTGGACCATGAGAAACTCACAGAGTAAGTGAAAACCATTCCAAGAAACTATTTTCTTCCTGTATAAAATTGGGGGTGGGGGGGGGTGGGTGTCTTGTTTTTGTGTGTGTGCTTTTTAATTGTTTAATTTTTGTTTATTATTGTTGTATTCCAATCTTTTTTTTAAACTACCTTAACTTTTTTTTTTTTTTTTTTTTTAAGATTTTATTTCATTATTTTTAGAAAGAGGGGAAGGGAAAGAGGCAGAGAGGGAGAGAGACATCAATGTATGGTTACCTTTCACCTGCCTCCAGCCACAGACCTGACGGGAGACCTGGTTTGCAACCTTGTTATGTGCCCTGGCTGGGGAATCGAACCTGCGACCTTCTGGTTCGCAGGCCGGCACCTTAACCACTATACTACCAGCCAGGGTTGTATTCCTATTTTTTCATTTTCCCCTGTTGCTCCCCCCTGCCCCGGGGGGGGTCTTGTTTTTATTGGCCCTTTTGTTGTTGCTCCTGCCATTTATCACATTGGGTTCCCTTTATGAATTGCAGCTTACAACCCACAACCTAGTAGCTAGAATTTTAGACTAGTCCATTAAACCAAGGCAACGTTTACTGAATACTGTTGGGTGCCATGCGGTGTATCAAACACGCAAGGAACACAGTGACGGTAAGATGTTGTTCTTGTCCTCAAGGTATCTGTAGTCTTACAAGGTATTCATATCAGTTGATGATGATGATAATGGTAGCTAACAATTTTAGAGCACTTACAGTTTGCTTCCTCTGTACCTGTTTAAGTGCCTTACAGTCCTCAGAAGGGCTTTGGTGCAGGCGGTATTCCTTCATCAGGTGAAGACACCAAGGTAGAAAGTCCCAACCTGGGTTGGCAGGTCTGGAATCTGAATGTAGGCTCTCTTGGTTCCACTACACCAGATGGACCCTGTGTTACTTATGCTTCGGTCACGGTTTAACTTATTAAAATTAGGACTTTTAGAACCTGTTTTTCTTTAAAACTTAAAATATAATCCACGAAAATTTTGTT
The DNA here is from genome assembly GCA_004026585.1 of Noctilio leporinus. NCBI lineage: Eukaryota > Metazoa > Chordata > Mammalia > Chiroptera > Noctilionidae > Noctilio > Noctilio leporinus. The sequence continues at coordinate 22,562 of PVIW01005041.1, forward strand.
ATTTGCTAGTTCTTTTATTGATGCTCAAATGCTTTTAAGTTCGACAGATGGAACTCCCGCATTACTATTTATACACTTGATTAGAGTTCCTTAAACATTTCAGACTGCTCTTACAGACTTAATCTCTGATTTCTTCCAGTACTTCAAACTCCTAATAAATAAAAAAATCTTTACAATAAGACCAGTTAGTCTCAGGAATTTTTAAGCATTTTTTAAAAAAGCATATACTACTGAGCATAATACTTATAAAAATTACTATAAGCATGACATTACCATAAGCATATTATTTAGGGCTTATAAATTCATTTTTCCAACAAAAGTCGAGAGATTTACCATTTCAAACCTGTTACAGGGTTGTGGGCTGGAGGTTCAGAACTGGGTCGGTAACTGGCCAAAACCCCTGTCTAGTAATGGGACTGTCCGTGCCTGTGCCTCTTTCTGTATGCTATGCTTACCCAGTTTTTGACCACAGTCTCTTACTCGCTTTAGAGGTGACAGGATAATGCAGACCCTAGTCAGACTGCATCTTGATTGTCTGATTTGCATTGATTGAACTTTGTCTAGTAGTCATATGAAATAATCTGGGTTAATATATAACAGTTTAGATAAATATTATTAGAAATTCAGCTATACCATAATTCAGTATTCAGGACCACCTGTAGCCCAAGCAGCACTTAGTGTGAATTGAGAGAAAGCTGCCCCGCTAGGTAGAAAAATTATAAAAAGTCCCCAGGCCGAGACTCAAGGTCCATAAGCCTTGCTGGGTTTTAACCTGCACTTGTCCTCTTTACCACAAGTATTGTGCTGCTCATAAGATTCTCCCCCTCTTTTTTAATTGTCGTGCAAAGATATGTTCATTCATTTGAGGGAGATGGAGGGAAGGACAGAGGGAAAAGGGATGTGTACCTAGTTACAACTGCTCCCTCAGCCAGGCTTCATATGTGACCATTGTGTCATCATATGTTCAACAGGGAAGTCCGACTGTCAGCCCCCAGCTCCTCACGTCACATTCCTCCCACCTCTAGTCTCTGTCTGGTGGTGTCATTGTGAATACATCACCAGGTATGTGCTGCTTCGTGCCCACTTCCCTGTGTCTGTGCCTTCCTTTTTTTGCGTTCATCTAAAACCCCATCTCACTGTAACATAGGGCTTTTCCTTAGTACATTTAGTTCTTTGCCAAATACTTTTTATTTTTGATCAAGAAAAAAAAGATCAAGCCCTGGCTGATAGCACAGTGGATAAGGTGCTGGCCTGTGAACCCAAAGGTCGCAGGTTCGATTCCCAGCCAGGGCAACATGACTAGGTTGCAAGCCAGGTCTCCAGCCAGGTCTGTGGCTGGAGGCAGGTGAAAAGCAACCATATTTTGATGTCTCTCTCCCTCTCTGCCTCTCTCTTCCCCTCTTTCTAAAAATAATAAAATCTTAAAAAAAAAAAGATGAATCAAACATGTCTCTCCGTTAGGATTTCTTTAAACCTGATATTGCTTCAGTGGAGAGGGTGTTAATTAATGAGGTTCAGCTATTAATATATTTATGTTTTATTTCTTAAACTGAATGGTAGGTAAATATTTTTAAAATTTATTGGTTGCTTGATTGATTTGAGGGAGAGAGATTTATGCATTTATTGGCTGTTTCTTGTATGTGCCCTGACCAGGGATTGAACCCACAGCCTTGACATATCAGGACAATGCTCTAACCAACTGAGCTACCTGGCCAGGGAGGTTTTTTTTGTTTTTTGTTTGTTTGTTTAAAGCAACTTGCTTTTACTGATGCTTTCTCCTTGTAAAAACAATTCCATTTTTATTCTCATCAGTTTCTATAATATTTATATTAATTGCAGCTTCAAGTAGAGATATCATAAATAGGCTTGGGAACAAAAATAACCAATTCTTCCTGGCCAGTGTGGCTCACTCAGTTGGAGTGTTGTTCCTGTCCACCAAGAGGTCACGTTTTTTTGTTTTTTTGTTTATTTTTAAAAATATGTTGCAAAGTATCTTTTTTTTTTTTTTTTTTTTTTTTAAAGATTATATTTATTATTTCCAGAGAGAGAAGAAGGGAGAGAAGCAGAGAGGGAGAGAGACATCAATGTATGGTTGCTTTTCACCTGCCTCCAGCCATGGACCTGGCTGGAGACCTGGCTTGCAACCTCATGTGCCCTGGCTGGGAATCGAATCAGCAACTTTTGGGGTCGCAGGCCAGCACCTTATCTGCTGTGCCACCAGCCAACGCCCGAGGTCACAGGTTTGATTCCTGGTCAGAGCACATGCCTGGGTCGTGGGTTTGGTCTCAGTCAGGGCACGCGTGAGAAACAACTGATCAGTGTTCCTTTTGACGTTGATGTTTCTCTCTCTCTCTAGAATTAATAAGCGTGTCCTCGGGTGAGGATTAAAAAAACACAATTCTTAGTAACCATTCTACTTAATCTATGGGAGTATGCAGAGGACTAGGTAAAGCATTTAGTGCACTGGGGGTCTCAGCCTGTGTTTTTACAAGGAGAATGGAGTGTGTCAGTGAATTCGCTTGCTCTTACATGGAGGTCACTTAAAAGGTAGCCTATCACATTGTAATTTTACTTGGCTTATTTTCCCCACTAGTCTCTCAGTTCCTAGATAGTGAAGGCTAGTTTTATTTGTATATGTTTTTGTGCTAGTCTGTAATGTTTCGCACAGTGCCTAGCACATAGTGAGTGCTCAGTGAAAATATTTGTGGAATGAATCCTTGACCAGAGGAGACCATAGTGACCTTAAGTGAATTCCGATCCTCCAGTAATCTTCACAATATCTTCACAAATGTCAGGGTTTGTATGATCATTGCATATGATTTATTCTTTCATTGGTTTTTCCTCTTTTCATTCCCTCAGTCTTTGAGTCTTTCTCTGCTCTGTGTCAACTTCCTTCTATTTACTGTGCATTGCAAGCTACCTGACAAAGATGGAAAAAAAAAAAATAAGCGTAGCAGTTTTGCTGCAGTGACACTATACACAAAGAGAGACGCAAGTCCTAGGAAAATACCAAGAAGTTCCTTAGTTCTCTATTCTAGAGCTTAACCAATCCCAGGAACTGAAGTCTTGTGTTTCTTCACAGAGGAGATATGACAGAGGCAGTGGCTGTACACGCTTCCTTCATGGGCCGCCCTCCCCACTGCCTCATCCAGTAGGCGGGAGCAACCACTTCTAGAGGTGAGAGGGGAGGGAGGACAGTCTCCGCAACCCACCGAGCCACAGAATTATGGTTCTGAGAAAGAGTGTGAACAATTAGAGTTGCTTCAATGTGAAGGACTTTAAAACAAGCCTACATAGGATTGAATGCTCAGGTTATAAAAAAATGACACTTTTTTTTTAAAGATTTTATTTCATTATTTCCAGAAGGAGGGGAAGGGAGAGAGGGAGAGAGACATCAATGTATGGTTGCGTTTCACCTGTCTCCAGCCACAGACCTGACTGGAGACCTGGTTTGCAACCTGGTTATGTGCCCTGGCTGGGGAATCGAACCTGCGACCTTTGGGTTCGCAGGCCGGCGCCTTATCCACTGTGCTACCAGCCAGGGCTAAAAAATAACACTTTTTGATAAAAGCCTATAACCTATATTTTAAAAGAAGCTACTTATAGCTGAATAATCAAGGTGGTTCCAAGGTCCTGTTTCTATAGCTATTAAAAGATATTATACATGTGCATTTGAGATGATTTTTTAAAAATTTTTATTATTTTTAGAGAGAGGGGTAGGGAGAGAGGGAGAGAGACATCAATGTATGGTTGCCTTTCACCTGCCTCCAGCTACAGACCTGGCTGGAGACCTGGCTTGCAACCTGGTTATATGCCCTGGCTAGGTGAGACGATTTTTAATTTCCAGAATCAGGGAGCAGAGTTTGTTAAAAATAAAATCATTATCATTTATTGATTAATTACTATGTACTAGGCACTGTTATATTCCACATTTTCTCATTTATTTTTTATTTATTTTATTTTTTTTTCTTTTCTTTAAAGATTTTATTTATCATTTCCAGAGAGAGAGAAAGGGAGAGAGGTAGAGGGGAGAGAATCAATGTATGGTTGTGTTTCACCTGCCTCCAGCCACAGACCTGACTGGAGACCTGGTTTGCAACCTGATTATGTGCCCTGGCTGGGGAATCGAACCTGCGACCATTGGGTTCGCAGGCCGGCGCCTTAACCATCATTTATTTTTTTCATAGTAAACTAAGAATTTAGTTTAACAGATGATCAAAGTGAGAGAGGCCAAGAAAGGGGAACTAACTTGTTCTCGTTCGCACAGCTAGAATGTAGCAGAACCAAGAGATCCGAACCCACATCTAATTTTAGTTTAAGCCCTTAAGCACTGACAATATGCTCTAGGGTCCCATCACACATATTTGAACTCTAAAAAATGTGACTTTTGGTGAGGGATCAGTGACCAAGAATGACCTTGATCTGAATGTTATGTCAGGAATCAAGATGATGGTCTTATTAGACAGTTGAAGTACCTGCGTCAAAAGGCTCAAGACGTCATTTTTCCTGAGGGTGGTAAAAGAATGGTATACTTCTAAAGGTCTTTACATGATAAGCAAATGAATGTTGAGTTCTTTTGAACATTCATTCATTAACCTCAATGCATATCTTTTTTTTTTTTTTAACTTGACAAGCCATTATAGTTGAATATCTATCTGAGTCTTGGTTTTCAGACTGAATTCCTGTTGTATATTTAAGAAGACAATGAAAATTCTTTGAAGAAAATCTTGGGCTCAACAGGAAGGAGCACAGGGTTGGGTTTCTACTTGTTTTTCAAGCTGGCTTCATCTGAGGACAAACTCCTGTAACTTTTCTAGAATTTGGTGCCAATAGCACTTAAAATCAGAACAATAACATTAAATGGGAAATCAGTCTTTTACGTACATGGCCTTAGCTTAGGTAACAACAGTTGGTCACTCTTCTAGGAAACAGTTGCTAAAATTATAGATGACCAGCAGTTACTGATTGTCCTCATTTATGGCATTGTGTCCCAGGAAGGAAAAGAATCTCTTGTGGCAAGAGCTGCAAAGATAATAGCTTTTTTTTCTGCTTTTCATCCCCCTTCCTATTTTCTTACGATTAATTTGAGCTTTTGATTCAGCACTTACTGAGGACGTTATGTGCCAGGCACAGTGCTAACTTCTGGGGATGTAGATATGAAAGAGAACTCTTACCTTTAAGAACTTCCCAGTATAGTAGAGGAGAGGTAATAAAGGTTACACTCCAGAACAGAAAACCCTCGGATGGAGCTAGTGAATGCTGTGTGGGAACACACAGGCAGGACAGCCACAGCCAGCTGGCATACGTGAGGTCAGGAAGACTTCCAGGGTGAGAGGACACTTGCATTGCATCTTTGAGGAAGAATAAGAGTGAAAAGCCAAAGGGAGGAAGGTGTTCCTGGCTGAGGGAACCATGGAATAGTATGCATAGCTTGGAAATGGCAGAAAGTAGGGTATGGCACAGAATGAGCAAAGATATGGGACATGAAACTGGGAAACTATGGATCATAGCTAGACAGAAATTGTGGGCTGCATTTAAATGTAATGGAAAACCATTAAAGAACTTGAAGTAGGGGAATAATGTCAGATGTCCTTTTTAGAAAGATTGATGGTTGCAGTTCAGAAGAGAAATAACAAGGACTTGTAACTAAGGCAAGCTTGCCATGAGGGTGGAGAACATGGGAGAGAGTTGGTAGATATGTAGGAGGTAGTCTTAAGTTTGGGACTTAATACAGCATTCGGTAACCAGTTGGTCATGACAGGGTGAAACTGGAGGGAAAGGGGAAATCTAAGATGACTCTCACAACTTTGGATGTGATGTGTTTTGGTGCCATTAAGCAGCCAGAGCAGCAGCAGGGGAGGAACAGGTTTGGTAAAGAAGATGATAGATGCAGCTTTGAAGGTCTGGAGATGCTCGTCGGGCAAGCGAAGAGGACTAAGCAGGCAGTTGGGAAGCTTTCGTATCTGACGTTAGGAACGAAGATTGGACTGGGGATGGTACTAGTACCTCGATTTGAGAGTTTGCAGTCTGTGTGTTACTGCCTGCTTTTGTTACGGCTACTTGATCAGAATGTAGTGAGAAGCAGATTGGCCGTCAAGCTAATTAAGCCGAAGTGCTTCCCATGCCCGGACCTTGGCCAGAGCCCTTCCAAATGCGTTTACATGGTTATGTTTTTGTAAAATTGGCAAAATTCAGATGTTTTATACTCTTGGTCAGAATTGTTCTCTTGCCACTTCGAGTTACCGCTCTCACTTTCCTTGTGTCTGTGATGTTGGAGTGGTCCCAGGCAAGTTTGGGAACCCAGCTGTGGGGAAGTTGAGCCGGGGATACATTAAGTTTGGGTTTGCACTCACTTTGATGTAGTTATTGCTGGCCACCCCGGTGTGGGAATGCCTCTGAGAAATACTCTTGGCCAGTGTGCCAGCTCACCGAGTATTGTGACATAAAGGGGCAGCATCAGCATTGTGTCGAGCTAGGAATGTGTTGTAACATACCTGGCACCAGAATTACGGAAATGGAAGAGGATGAAATGTGTGAAGCTGGAAACTGATTGGCAGAAAAACTTGACACCTAGTTGATTCTACCTTAGCCAGAAGGGCGGCCGGCTACAAAGGCTGACCTGTAAGGAAGTTGATTTGGAATGGGACCCCAGGGAGCAGGAGTTCAGGTTAGGACAAGGCGAGAAAAACGGGAAGGAGGGAGAGAAAGTTCCGGGATGTGGTGGCACAGTTGGGCGCAGGACAGCTACAGGCAGCAGGTGTTCTACCCTACCTGGGGCCTTCCCGGGAGCCTTACGGAATGCTCAGAACTGTCTGCTGGAGCACAGAATGGGGGGCCTCCTCTCCGGCACAAACTCTTCCCCATCTCTGAGTTGCACACACGGGACTGTGGAGTGGCTTTCAGAAGTGCCAGGGCAGAAGTGGGACACTCACGGAGCTGTTCTGTGAGCTGGCTGCTGCTGGCCCCTGCTTGGGCCGGGCCTGCGTGGGACCCGGCACTGTTGGGGTGGAGGGAGAGCGCCTGGGGCCTAGGGGATTTTGGGGTGGCACTTTAGAGATGTCTAATGGTTTTATAAATTAAATTTAAAAAATATTTTATTATTTTTAGAGAGAGGGGAAGGGAGAGAGACATCAGTGTATGGTTGCCTTTCACCTACCTCCAGCTACAGACCTGGCTGGAGACCTGGCTTGCAACCTGGTTTTGTGCCCTGGCTGAGAATTGAACCAGTGACCTTTGGGTTCGCAGGCCGGAGCTTTATCCACTGTGCCACCAGCCAGGGCTAGAAGTATATTTTTGTATTAATCAGCCCTGGCTGGTGGCACAGTGGATAAAGGCTCCACCCTGCAAACCCAGAGGTTGCTGGTTTGATTCCCAGTCAGGGCATATAACCAGGTTGCAAGCCAGGTCTCCAGCCAGGTCCTTAACTGTATGCAGGTGAAAGGCAACCATACATTGATGTGTCTCTCTCCCTCTCTGCCTCTCTGAAAATAATAAATAAAATCTCTTTAAAAATCTATCATTGATGCCCTGACTGGTGGCACAGTGGATAAGGCTCCAGACTGCAAACCCAAAGTTGCTGGTTCAATTCCCAGCCAGGGCACATAGCCAGGTCTCCAGCCAGGTCTCCAGCCCGGTCTGTAGCTGGAGGCAGGTGAAAGGCAACCATACAATGATGTCTGCCTCCCTCTCTGCCTCTTTCCCTTCCCCTCTCTAAAAATAATAAATAAAATCTTAAAAAAAAATTTAAATCTATTATTGGATATGTTGGACTGTTCCTCATCTGTTGGACTATTAACCTCACTAGTATAGTCAGTCAGTCTTCCATCCTTACAAAGGCTTCAAGTCTAAAGGAAAGACAGAAATAGACTCATTGGTTCTAAAATAAACCCCTCAGTTCTATAGAAGAACTACCTGTCCCTTGGGAAAGATGAGAAGGTTCCCATCATCTCAGCCTGAAAGCCATCTTTTGTCTTAGCCATGTTTTCCATTGCTGATCATTTACTAGGAAAACATTCCAGTGAGTGTACAGTGAGAGAGTTACAGACCACCAAAAAAGATGAAGTGGAGATGCCCAGCATGCCTCACTATTTATGAGAAAATATTTCCCCAAAAGATGGGAAAACTGAAGTCTTGAAATACCCCGGGAGGGAGGTATAATGGAAAAAACTCTTCAGTTTCTCTTCTGTTGGTTCACATGATTTTTCTCACAAATCACTCTGATGGGACAAGTCACATGATCGGTATCTTCCCTGAATTGACTCACTTGGGCTTTTGGCTGAGGTGTCCGACAGCAAGGCTCAAGAAGAAGCAAGCGGAGAATATGCTGGTGGCAGTGTGGGAATGGGAGCTGGCGCATTGTTTGTTGGTTTAGAATGCTGGCCTTGCTGGGAGGAGGGAAGGGCCGTCTTGAATGGGGTAGGGCCCTTGGATGCCTTGAAGTAAATAATTTGGCTTCTTGTCTTTCAAGTCTAGCCACAGTTTAGTCTAGGTTAATTTTATTTTTGTTGTTACAAATGATTACTTTACTTGCTATTTCTACAGGGAAGTTCATGGAGCGGGTCTCCCAGGCACAGCCCACATCTATTAGCTTGCCTTTGTAGACAGCCATTCATTGTTTTTGGGTTTGAGAAATGGAAATGGAATCTAATCCTAACTTTCTTTTGGTGTCTGCTTTCTAAATCCCTTTGTGTTGCGGATTCTGAGTCTGTCACTTGTGGTTCAAAAGCAAAACCATGGAAGAGAGACACACACACACCGTTCATTAAGGGATTTACTGTAAGGAAGAGGCGCATGTGTGCAGTTGTAATCTAAGAAAGTGCAATGTCAGTAGGACAGGCCCTCAGGAGGGGCGGATCAGGAACAGGCTGGAACCCACTGGCATGTCCTGCAGTGGTCAGAGGCAGAAGGAGACTTGTCCCGGGGTGGCGAGCACATAATACAGTACACAGAGGATGTATTACAGAATGGCGCACCTGAAGTCTATGTAATTTTATTAGCCAGTGTCGCCCCAATAAATTCAACAACAAAAAAAGCAACCTTGCTTCTAAGGCCTTGCCGGCGATTCAGTCAGTCCCACACAAGATATCCATGTTTAAAACGAACCCCTAAGGGACTTGACAGCTACAAAACCCCTTCCCAGCGGCACTTAGGTAACAACCCCCAGTAATTAAACACTAACTTCTCTAAGGTGACATGTCAAAAAATCCATCACCTTGTGAGAAGCCAGAGATGCCAGCTGGAAAGTAATCCCGCCACAGAGGTGCCTTCGCTGCCGCTGTCCAAAGACAGGCCTCCCTGAGCCGCCAGCCGGCCCTGTGCCTCAGCCAGGGACACCTGGCCCGCCAGCCTGGTCAGGGCGGGACCCCGTCCCTGAGTTTTCCAACTTGCGTGTTTTTGTTGACCAAAAACTGTTTTCCTGTTGATTGCTGTTGAGTGAGATTTTAAACATTTGTTTAAACTTCAAAGCTAAAGCTAGGTGCCACTGCCAATAGAAAAGTAAGCATTTCACCAGAGAAGCTATTAAAATGACCTCTTTTGGGGTTCGAAGGGAAAGTACGTGTGGCTATGAAAGGGCAACATCAGAGATCCTTGTGGTGGAAGTTTAGCGCTGTGACAGCATCAGGGTCAGTATCCTGGTTGTATTGTGTTGTGGTTTTTAGAAGATGTTACCGTGTGGGGAACTGGGTAAAAGTACGTGGGATCTTGGGAAAAAAATATACCAGATCTTTCTGTTATTTCTTACAGCTGCATAAGAATGTGCAATTGTCTCAAAACAAAAATTCTAATTAAAAAACAATCCAAAGCCCTGGCCGGTGGCATAGTGGCTAAGGCACTGGACTGCAAACCCAAAGGTCGCTGGTGCAATTTCCCAGCCAGGGCACATAACCAGGTTGCAAGCCAGGTCTTCTGCCAGGTCTGTGGCTGGAGGCTGGTGAAAGGCAACCACACATTGATGTTTCTCTCTCTCTCTGCCTCTCTCCCTTCCCCCTCTCTAAAAATAATAAATAAAAATCTTTTAAAAAACTTTTAAAAACCCCAAATCCATTCTGTAAAGCAAAGAACCCTTTCATAATATAAATAATTATTTTCTAATTCATCTTTTAAAAAAACACATGTTTTTTTACGGAGGGTACACATCTGTGTACTAGTACCGTGCCGGGTATAAGTACATGTTCAACATTTACTTGCCAACTGGAAGGAAGTATGCCTGATGGGAAAGTGACAGTTGACAGGTGAGTGTAGTGTTTCATATAAAAACATTTTGTAAAACTGAAGGTTAAATTTAGATGCAATACTGTAGTAAAAAGATGGCATCTTCACTTTGAAATAATAACTGACAGAAGATAATGGTTATAAGCTCAAAAATAATACCAGACAAGATATAAAGTATAAGTCCAGAGGGAACCTCTAAAAATGTAGAGGAGATAGTTTTAGGACAAATGAAATATCATTTTAGCCCAGAAAATTATATAGATTGAAAATCAAAATGTTCAAAGGATTTAGGTAAATTTGTGGATTCACCCATCCAGTGAATATTTGTGTCTACAATGAGCCAAGCAGGTATCTGCAGTTTTAATGAACTTCAGGAATTTTTCTAACATATAAATGTTGATGTCCTTGAAGGCAGCCATACATTCCACAAATCTCCAGAGGCATTGGATTTTATCAGTATATGATTTTTTTAAAGTATATTTTATTGATTATGCTATTACAGTTGTCCTAATTTATTCCCCTTTGTCCCCCTCCGCCCAGTACTCCCTTGAGTTTATATTCATGGGTCATGCATATAACTTCTTTTGCTTCTCCATTTTTTTCTACTATTCTTAACATCCCCATTTATTCAGTACCTACCAATTATGCTTCTAGATCCCTGTACCTTTTCCCCTATTCATTCCCTTTCCCCTCCCCACTGACGATCCTCCATATGATCTCCATATCTATGATTCCATTCCTGTTCTAGTTGTTTGCCTAGTTTTTGGTTTTTTAGATTCATTTGTTGATAGTTGTGTTTGTTGTCAGTTTTGATCTTCTTTTTCTTAAGTGTACCCCTTTAACATTTCATATGATAAGGGCTTGATGATGATGAACTCCTTTAGCTTTACCTTATCTGGGAAGTGCTTTATCTGCCCTTCCATTCTGAATGATAGCTTTTCTTGGTAGATTAATCCTGGTTGCTGTCCCTTGCTTTACATCACTTTGAATACTTTTTGCCAGTCCCTTCTTGCCTGCAAACTTTCTTTTAAGAAATCAGCTGATAATCTTATAGGAACCCCTTTGTAGGTAACTCTTCTCTTGCTGCTTTTGAGATTCCCTCTTTATCCTTCACCTTTGGCCTTTTAATTATGGTGTGTTTTGGTGTGGTACTCTGAGTCTAGCTTGTTTGGGACTCTCTGGCTTCCTGGACTTATATGTCTATTTCCTTCACCAAATTTTTTCACATAAGTTTTCTTGTTCTTCCTCTTCTTCTCTGGCATCCCTATAATTTGGATGTTGGCATGTTTATAAAGTTGTCCCAGAGGTTCCTAAGCCTCTCCTCACTTTTTTCAATTCTTTTATTTTGTACTGGTTGACTATTTATTTCTTCCTTATGTTTTGAACCGTGGCTTTCTTTCCTTCACCATTGGTTTTGTGTAGATTTTTCTTCATTTCATTCAGTATAGCCTTCACTTCTTCCCTCTGTGTTTGCCATACTCAAGTATATCTGTCAAGTCTGTGAGCGTCTTAATCACCAGTGTTTTGAACTCTGTGTCTGTTAGGTTAGCTTTCTCCTCGTTGCTTAGTTCTCCCACTGAAGCCTTGATCTGTTCCCTTTTTTGGACCATATGTCTCTGTCCTCAATTTGACAGCTTCTGCGTTTGCCTTTGTGTCTTAGGTAAAGCTCTTGTACCTGTCTGGATAAATATTGCTTCTTTATATCTTTGTTTGTTGGATTTCCATGCAGTTCGATTTTCTGATAGTTCTGGTGGTTTGTTTTTTTGTTTTGAGGTAGATGTAATCTTTCTTATGGTTGTGGAAGGAAGCAAAGCATGTCTGCCTACACCTCCATCTTGACCAGAAATGTATATTTCTGATCTTACTACGTGAAAGATTTTTATGGAAAATTGAAATTTAAACTAGTCAACAATAATAGAATATCATTTAAAAGATACCGAAAACATTTTTTTAAACATTAATTGTCTGAAAAGTATATTTTTCTTCTCTCTTTCAGATATTTCTATTTTAGGGATATAGAAAAAGAAATTTCAGTTAAGAATGGAAAGGTTGGGGTGGGGAATGGAAAGGTGGGAACAAACTCAGTTAAAATGTTAAAAACCAGGCACTTAGTGCTTTTTCGGCAGCCCATATATTAAAATTGAAATGAATACAGAGAAGTTTAGCATAGCTCCTGCGCAAGGATGACAGATTTGTGGGGGGGAAATCTGGGCACTTTAATAATTAGAAGCAAGCCTGAGACAGTGAGAGGGGTTCCCTCCAGGGAACCCTGGGCTGGGCCCAGGGAAGCCTGGCCTGGTAAGTCGGTCACCTTTGCAGAAGGCACCTGCTTTGCTTCTCCTGGAAAAAAGAGGAAGAAAAGTCCTTTAGGGGCTGAGTATTTCAGTGAATGGCTGCCTCCTTAATTTCAGAGTGTGAGTACCGAAGGAACAGCAAGGCCCCTTATCTGAAAACTATTATAATCTACTAAATGAATACATGAATTCAGGGTTCTATCCTGAAAGTGGTCTTGTGAAGAAATTTTATCTGGATAAAAACCCCTACTTTTACTAAAACAAAAGGTTAATCTTTTGGAAGCCGCGATCCCGTATTCCACCCCACGAGGCCTCCTGGTGGACCTGACCTAAGTGGGAGTGGGGTTGTGGGCAGGGGGGCTGACTCCCACGGGCCTGTGGTGGAGGTGCGGTCCTCTTAGGGAGATTCGGGGCAGCCGCTTACTGGTTGGCCCTTGGAATTTTTGGAAGTACTAAACCTTTTGGTAAAAAGGGCTTTTGTCTCCCAGAATAGCAACTGTTATCATCACTTAAAACCAGTAATTTCTATATACAGCAAGTGCTTCTATATATATGCTCATGTATTGTTTATATAGGACTATTTTAAGATCTGTGTTACATTTTTTGGGTCTATTTTATGGTGGGAAAATTCAATTGGAAAAAATGCACTTAGCTCTGATGGGGATGGTAAGGTAAAATAAGTACTTTAAAAAAAAAAAACACCACAAAGTTAGTTGTTTTCATTTTAGCTTTAAACAGTCCAGAAATAGTAAGGTGATAGCTCCCTGAATTATCCTGTATTGCTTCTCCTTCAGCGGATGTAACCATTGCACTCATGTTACAATATTAGATCTGTCACCATACGAATCAGTAGAAGACCTGCAGGCATGGACTTATTAAGAACTCACCCATGTGTTCATTACAAAAATCTGAGAAAACAGCTTTATGTGTTTGTTATATAGCTTATAATTCAGGGTTTATTTTTCTTTTGATTTTGTAACTGTTGAGCTGAGAGGGAAATGGGAGGGATAGGACCTGTCTGCTATTAAGAGGAATGCGGGTGTGGAGACCTAGGTGTTCCCAGAGCCCAGGTGTGCAGTGGTGGGCGGTCCCTGTGGGTCAGGTAGGGTGACAGGTAGGGCTGCGAGTAAAGGGCTGGGGGACCAAGACTTCTGACCTTTCTGCTGAGGAGAGGGGCTCCTTCCTGTCTGTTCTGCAGGACTGGGAGATCACAGTTGGGGAAAATCAAGTCATTTGATCAGCTGGACAATGAAAACATGGGAGGCATACAGAGATGGAAGGATGGCGTGTGTGGGCACCAGGTTCTGATGGCCTTTAGGAAGTGCTTTCCTTAGTTCAGTTCTTGACAGGAAATGAGCATGAGCACTTTTGAGTGAATACGAGTGTGTTGAGGTTTGGTAACTTTTTACCTTCGTGTATCTAGGAGAGAGACGGGGGTGTTGGCTATTGCCCTAGGGTTGGTGGGGCTGGGGATGTAGAGAAGCCTGCAAGGAGTTAATGATCGAATCAGGGAGACCATTAATCTGTGGTAGATTCGGGTACAAGTGTGCAGTTGGTAAGTTGTTGGGTGAGGAGGCGTAAGAACCAAATGATTGCTTTTCATTTCAGACATCTGAAGGCTACTGTGATGTCTCGTCCCTGTCTCGGTTTCTCTTGCTAAATCTCTGCATCCTTTTATTTGTTCCTTATGTGATATAGTAAATAAATGTGTATATATGTATATGTGTATGTGTGTATTTGTATACAATATGTGTGTGTACATATATGCGTACATTATATATATATACACACACACATAGATGTGTATATATAGTCTTAGAGGGTCCTGTCTCCTCAGTTTGCCTTTTATTAAATACAGACTGGAACATCCTATCCCAGATATGGGCTAGATAATTGTAGGAGAATTGCTTCCCTTGTTTTGAGGTTGTATTGCCATTCATGAGGTACATTGCTGGATCACTGTGTGACCTAGCTGTCCTGTAGGGACCTGCTCTCGACAAATAGTGGGGTTAGGGAGAGGCGATCGTACTGAGGAGACCATAGGAAAGCCTGCCTGTGGGCCTTTAGACCTGCAGTCTGCGGACCCTCCTTGGCCACTTACCTCTGTCTCTGTTCCTCATTCCATGTTCCTGCTCCCTCCCCAGCCTCCTGCTCATTCACCCTCCAGCCCATGTTTCCCAGTCTTCCTGGGCGGTGGTTTCCCACCTGTACTCTTCACTGTGTGTGTATGGTTGTATTCATTCATTCTTCATTAAAAAGGAAGAAAAAACAGCGTGGAGAACAATGAGAGCGAGAAGAAACAAAGATTTCAGAGTTTTAAGCAGGGGCGATTGAAGATCTAGTGGTACCACTCTGAGTGGCCGGGCCTCAGGGCAGGAGGTGTTGTTTTGCAGAGGACGGGCCAACTGTCCTGATGCTGCAGCCACCTGCAGCAGGCCAGCCGTGTCTCGTGTCTCGCTGTCAGACGCAGGGCGGGCTGAATAGAAATCACAGCAGACAGGAGCCTGGGTATGGCACTTCCGGGATGATAAACTCAGCCCTGACCATGGCTACCTTGAGACTCTTGCCGTCAGAATCGCCTGTTGTGAGCGTCTGGCTGCTTTGACACTTTAAACTTCTTCTTGAACTAGTCTGGGTTTTTGTTTGTGTGGGGTCCCCCCTCCCCCTTGGCTTGGCTTAAAGTTCCCTTTTCCTTGATTCTTCCTTATTCTTTCCCGTCCCACTGGCCATTCTTTCTCTGTCTCCTTTTTGGTTGTATCTCAACTTTGTGGCTTGTGTCCCAGGCCCAGTTCATGGATCCTTCCCTAGGCACCGGCTCCTGCATGGCTCTCCCTGGCTCCTGCACGGTTTTCATGTGTAGCCCACGTTTCTCACTCTCCTGGATCCTGGGTTTAGGTGTGTAACTGTTTATTTGACATTTCCACTGGGATGTTTGCTCGGCATCACACATTGAACCTGTCAAAAACGGAGCTGATTTTCGTTCCTTCTAAACAGGTACAGACCTTCCACAGTCGGCCTGGATAAATGGCAGCTCGGTCCTTCCTGTTGCTCAGGCCGAAGCCCTTGGCAACGGCCTTGACTTGCCTCTTTCTCTTCTGCCCCATGCTCACTCCACCTGCAACACCTGCTGGCTTTCCCTGTACATCAGAACCTCGGGGCTGCCAACACCACCGCTGTTACCTCTAGTCCAAGCCACTGGCACCTGTTGCTAGGGTGACCAGGCTAACAGCATCCCTTTCCCTGCTTCTCCAGCCCTCCCCTGCTGCCACCCTTCTCCCACGGCTGCCAGGCCTTTTCTCTCCACAGCAGCCAGAATGGTCCTTCTAAAACTTGATACAGCCCTGGCTGGTGGCACGTGGATAAGGCACCAGCCTGCGAACCCAAAGGTTTCTGGTTCGATTCCCCAGCCAGGGCACATAACCAGGTTGCAAGCCAGGTCTCCAGCCAGGTCTGTAGCTGGAGGCAGGTGAAAGGCAACCATACATTGAGGTCTCTGTCCCTCTCTGCCTCTCTCCCTTCCCCTTTCTAAAAACAATAAAAAAAATCTTTAAAAAAAAAAAAGCTTAAGTCTGTATTAAAAACAAAAAAAAACAAAACAAAACTTGATACAGGTCCGGGGTCTCTTCTGCTGAGAACCTTCTTCCAGTGACTTCCCACCTCGGAGTAAAAGCTCAAGTCTTTATGATGGTCCCATGATCTGCACACTGTCCTTGCTCCCACCGCCCCACCACCACCTCCACACACCTCATCTTTACCCACCTACTCTCTCTGCCAGCCCCCCTGGCTGCCTTGCTTTTCCTGATTTTCCTGGCCCCTTACCTGCTTCATTTGTCTCCTCACTATCCTTCATCTTTGCTTAAAGGCCATTTTATTATTAAGTGTAGTTCTGCCCCTGCTTTCTTGCTTTCCACAGCACGTTTTACATGGTCTGACATACTTTTTAATTGTCTGTTTTCCTCGTATATGTCTCCCCTGCTAGAATGTTCCCTGTGAGCATTTTGTTCTCTGCAGTACAAAGTAGGTGCCTGGTAAGTATCTGAGTGAAGGAATGAATTTGCCTGTCTGGGGTTCATTGGTATGTACTGTTAAGGAAAGAACGGCCAGCCCATACAAAAGTCTTACAAGGTTTATTTGAACCAAAATTTGAGGACATGCTCCGAAGCACAGACTGAGAAAATGCTGTAGAGAATGGGCAGTTTTGCAACTTATTTTATACATTAAAATCAAGGGAGGAGAAATAAGATTACTTGAAATTCATCGGTGGTAGATTAAGGAGGGAGGAGAAAGCTAAGTGGGGAGATTTCTAGAATTGGATAGAAAGCAGAATAGAGAAACATTTCTTTTCCACTGGTGGATACAGGATAGGTAATAATTAACATTTATAGCACAGGGAGATGGTATGTGGGGAACAAGATAACCATGAGGAGTTCTGCGGGTTTGTGCTCTGGCGTCTGCAGTTATGCCCTGAGGAGTCTCAAAAAGAAAATCACTCTGACATTTCAGAAGATATGTTATCCTAGATGCGTAAGAACAATGGACAGGGCTCACTTAAGGGCAAGACTGACCTTTGCTAATGAAGTTCCAGGTGGGGGCGGAACTCTCCACCCCGGCCTGCCCGGCTGGGAATTTATGATCAGGACATCCTGTGTGGTTAACTTCTGGTCACTGAGCTGGTCAGGTGTGGCATGTCCCCCCACTCTCCCACCCCGGTAGTAATGGTGACGATCACATGAAGACAGCTTGTGAGGTTTGGTATATTGCTCCTTTTTCTTTTCTCGTAATTTCTTTTGATTTTATTTATTTTAGAGAGGGGAAGAGAGGTAGAGATGGAGAGAAACATGAATTCGTTGCCTCTCACCTCTCCCCACACCCCCTGCACTGGGGACCCAGCCGACAACCCAGGCATGTGCCCTGGCCTGGAATCTATCCGATGACCTTTCCGTTCACAGGCCACACTCAGTCCACTGAGCCACACCAGCCAAGGCTTGACGTTTTTTTCATTCATTAGATAGCATTGTGTTTAATGATCATACATTACGTTCATCTACCTTGTCTGTCTTGACCAGTTTGTTTACTTTTTGTAAATGGAACTAAATCTAATTTTATTTAAAGTTCCTGACTTCCTTGACTGGTTTCCTTGGGGGAACTTAATGAACAAATGGGTATCGTTTGTTACACAAGTTAACTCGTGTTTGCACTTGAATTAGCTTTTATATAAAATTGCTGATGAACAATGTGTTAAGAGTGGCCATCAAAATACAGCCTCCATCCCACTTTGTTTTAGTTATTAAATTCTGACATATACAGCATTTTCTATTTCTTACTGCTTCCATAGGACTCCCTCTTACAAACTTAATTGATTCTGATTGAATTACTGTAATTTTTTTTGAACTGGGAACCCTTTAAAAACAAAGGCATACGGAGTGCTTCACTCGCCTTACCCTGGGTTAGTGAGGGGCCACAGCACCAGGCACGTTCAGGGGAACCCGTAATTCCCACACTCTGTGCTAATGCTGCCCCCTGGAGTAATGGTGATGATAACCAGCTTCGCTTGAGTTTCTCATTATTGACTCTTCGGTTTGTTTTCTTTCTGCTGTTGGAGTGGCATTTTTAGACCCCACGGGCTCTGTTTGCCCTGCGTTCACATTAGGTCTTTCTGACCACTGCATGTCACTCTATTAACACAGCTGTGTCAGGTCTACCTTGGCTTTCTTCCTTGGCTGTTTCAGTCAGTCCGCTTGCTGTTCCCTTTCACTTCGCTGACATCAAGCTTGTGTGGTACAAATGAGTCCCTGTTTTCCACAGGTAGTTACGAGTACCTTTTGTCAGCTTGATGTCTGTCAGCTGATTAACCCACCAACCTACAAAGGGTACCTGTCATTCCGAATTTGAGACTGGCGTTGTGGTAAAGTTAAAAGATGCAAATGTGGCCCTGGCTGGTGTGGCTTAGTGGATTGAGAGCTGACCTGTGAACCAAGGGTCGCCAGGTTGATTCCCTGCTATCTATTGGTGTTTCCTGCCCTTCCCCTCTCTCTAGCTAATTAAATAAAGAAAATCTCTTTAAGAAAGGATGTAAATGTGGTGACCTGCCACCATTCTGGGCTGCTTTACCAATCCAGAGAAGATATGCAAATAAACTTGGATTTGGGGGGCAGTGGCAGCAGCCAGGGGCAGAAATTTGATCCCAAATTTATTGTTCATAGGTAACTTTACTTAATTCATCTCACAATGAAGACATGTTTTTCTAATTTAATCTGTGTAAGTGCCCTGCCTTGAACACATAGCAGTTATAGAATAAGGATTAATCTATGTTCTTTCATATTAACTTTGCCTGTGATTTTCCATTTGAATGGAGATGTATCCATACAGCCCTATGTACTGAAAACAGGCTTGCTTTGATTCCCTAAGGGCTCCCCTTTTCCTCCATTCCCAAGACATTCGAAGTGACTTCTTACAGCTGACCAACCACCCTGGGCTCTCCCCTAGCCCTGACTCTGACAGTGGCGGTGGCTGCTTCATTTGCTCTAGAGAGAGTTTATCACACTTGTTTAATTTACCTTTTTAAAAGTTTGTGTTATGTAACGTCTATAATTGCATATTGTACTGATTGCTGTATTTTCATCCTTCTCTTTGGAAGTTAAGAATCCACCAGTTAGTGCATGTGTTTTAGTTTTTGGCTTAGTCCCTTGTTAGTTACCCCATAATTGCGTTTCTGCATTCAATCCTGACTTAATCCCTCCAGTGCTCAGGTTAAGAAGGATGCTATTTGAGTTTTTAAAGTTTCTGTATTGAAAACTTGTTTACGTTTTCCTTTTGATTGCTCCATGGATGAGGTTGAAGAGGGAACTCCCTGCAGTGAATGATTAAGTGGGAGATGGGTGTTTTGTAGTGCCCATCTCCCAAAGCATGATAATTAAGGGGGGTTGTCATGGGGGGGGAGGGTTGCTGTTTACCAGAAAGAAGGTTCAGAAAACAAGACTTCTCACCAGGAATTCAAAAGCTAAAAGAATGTGGCCCTGGGACACATGCAGTAGTTTCAGCATTGGAGGTGGGGTGTGAAAAGGAGCCGCGGGGAAAATTTAAGTTTTAGCCGAAGAAGAAGCGTAACTCACACAAACAATTTCCCTTGGAGTAAGGCCTTTCCAGTCAGATCTGTTGGTGCCATTGAGCTGGTATTTCAAGTATGTCCATCTGCATTTAAACGAATTGCTCCAAGACAATCTGATTATGCAGTAGTTACTTTGGTGAGAATAGCGCCTCAGTGGAATGGAAACTTCATTTGAGTCTAATATTAGACCTTGCTTTGGAAAATTCCTTTTAAATGATCACAAGCTGGGAATAGCAAAAGAATTTAACTTTCGACAGACAGCATTGACCAAGAATTTTTAACTGCTTATGTTTGGGTTCTTGGGAAAGCAGATGTGAGAAACTGACCAGACAGAATTGACGAGACTAGAATCGACTTGACCCGATGATCTGATGATCTACTGTTTATATATCTATTGCTGATAAGTTTTGCTTCTAGTCTTCACTTGCTGAAAATATTTTCATTCTTTGAGCATGAGCATGCGAAGGACGAAAATTGTTAGGATGCCTAATTGTCTAACAATCTACCCTAGGCTTCCAGACATGGTTGCCTGTAAAGAGGATTCAGCCCAAGCGGGAAAAGGCCAAAACCCCACAGAACCAAAGGCAGTTTCTGAGTGCGTGCTGGGAACTTGCAGGCCTTTGGGGAATACTTTAGTTTGGCTGGTTGTATTTGAGTGACCTCATCAACTTGCAACTTTTAAATAAAAGGACTGGCCCCCCCCACCCAACACCATACTGCCCAAAAACCCCATCCTGTGATTTTTAAAAATTACATATTCGTGCACACACATACGCATGAACACATCTTGAAATTTATATACTCTGTCTACTTGGCTTACTTTAAGGATCTATTTCAGATGCCTCACATACCTTGTATTGGGAAAACCAATATTGGTATCAGAAATGAGTTTAATATTTTAAAAGACCTTTCTGAAATTGAAGTGTCACTTTTTTTAAAAGATTAAAAATATTGTTTTTATTATAGTTTATTCATTTTGCTATTACAGTCCCAATTTTATCCCTTTTGTTCCCCTCCTCCCAGTACCTCCATTCCCTCCTCTCCCTGGCAATGCAGATTTTGTTTTATTCATTATTTTAAGAGAGAAGGGCAGGGAGGGAGGGAAGAAGAAAGGAAGAGAAGCATCAATGTATGGTTGCCTTTCACCAGCCTCCAGCTAAGGACCTGGCTGGAAACCTGGCCTGCAACCTGGTTATGTGCCCTGGCTGAGAATCGAACCAGCAACCTTGAGTTTGCAGGCTGGTGCCTATCCACTGAGCCACTAGCCAGGCTCTGAAGTGCATCTTTTAATCACAATGTATATTTAATGTGGTTTTCTTTGACTAAGCTCGTAGTAAATTGATGGTACCTTAGAATTGAGGAAGAATATTAACAAATTAATAGGAGTTACCATTTGTTGATCACCTCATGGATCCCAGGCACAATCTTTGTTTGTGATACCAATATTATGTGTCTGATAGTCCCAACAATCCTTGTGGGCATTAATTATTATGAGCCTGGTTTTGGAGGTGAGGGGACTGAGGCTCAGAAAAACTGGACTGAGGCTCAGAAAAACTGTGTAGTTGGCTCATGAACACACAGCCAGTAGCGGTTAATTAACTGGAAGTATTGGAGTTCAGATCCAGGACTGTTCAAATTCAGAGCACGTGTTCTTCCTTAGGGGTTATACCTTTTGGTATTTACAATGTTTGAAATTAAATCTGAGAAATTTAAAATACTTATTAATTTTCTTCTTTTTTTAAAGAGAGAAACATCGGTTTGTCGTTCCACTTACTTACGCATTCAGTGGTTGTTTCTTGTATGTGTCCTGACTGGGGATTGAACCTACAACCTTGGCATATTGGGATGGTGCTCTAACCAACAGAGCTACTCAGCCAGGGCATATTCAGTCTGTCTGTCTTTCTGTCTGTCTGTCTTTTTAAAACTTTGAACAGTTTCACTCTTTGTTAAAATTGTGCTAAAAACACATGAGATCTACCCCTCTTACCAGTTTTTAAGTGTAGAATATTGTTAACTAGAAGCACAAGTTGTGGAGTAGATCTCTAGAACTTTTTCAGCTTGCATGACTGAAACTCCACAGCCATTGAGCAGCAGCTCATCTCTCTCCTCCCACCCCCTGGCAATCACTATTCTTTTTCTGTTTCTGTGAGTTTAGCTAGCTACTTCACGTAAGTGGAATTATGCATTATTTGTTCCTTCTTCTGTGACAGGCTTATTTTACTTAGTATAAGGTCTCTAAGATTTACCCATGTTGTGGCACATTAGAGGATTTCCTTTATTTTTTAAAAAAGATTTTATTCATTATTTTTAGAGAGAAGGGCAGGGAGGGCAGAAGAAAGGGAGAGAAGCATCAATGTATGGTTGCCTTGCACCTGCCTCCAGCTAAGGACCTGGCTGGAGACCTGGCTTGCAACCTGGTTATGTGCCCTGACTGGGGAATCGAACAGGTGACCCTTGGGTTCACAGACCTGCGCTAATCCACTGAGCCACACCAGCCAGGGCTTGGATCTCCTTTTTTTTTTTTTTAAGTATATTTTATTGATTATGCTGTTACAGTTGTCCCAAATTCTTTTCTCCCCTCCACCCAAGACCTCTATTCCCTCTGTAGGCCCACTATTTTATTTTGTTTAATCTTCACTCGAGGACATACTTACTGATTTTAGAGAGGAAAATGGAAGGAGAAAGATGGGGAGAGAAACATCAGTGTGAGAGAGAAACACTGGTCAGCTGCCTCTCTCACGTGCTCTACCAGGGACGGAACCTGCAACCCAGGCGTGTGCGCTGAGTGGGAACTAAACCTGCAGCCTGTGGTTTGCTAGATGAAGTCTAACCAACTGAGCCACACCAGCCAGGACATCATTTTGAAAGGATAGTAATAAATCAATTTCATGTTAACATAAATAACACCTAACTTAAAAATCGCTATTTTCCAAAACAAAAATACTAAGAAGTGTTACTGTTTCACTGTGTGTGTGTGTGTGTGTGTGTGTGTGAATGTCTTTTTCTGCAAATGTCTATTATCTAGCTAAGTGAAAGGCAGCTGGAACCTTCTCTGCATTTAGTCTGTGCACTAGACTGTTTTAGTTGAAACGTGGAGAAAATCTGGCCTCACACAGATACATATTTGGAAAAGGGGGTTCTGTTTTAAGTCTTTAGGGTAATTCTGGATATTCTCTTTTGATACTATAACAAAGCTCCATAACTGAGTTTCTTAAAGGTTTGTTGCTTGTTTTGTTTTCTTTTTTATTCTTATTTTTTCTTTGAAGGTTTGTTGCGATATAGAATCAGAAACTACACCAGTGGACTTTGGATATGGTTACATTGTAGTCCTTTGATTTGAATTCTTCCTTATAAAACATTCTGAATAATATATTTAGATCCTAACCCACTCCAGGAAGTAGAGTTTAATTCCTACCCCTCACCCACCCTGTAGGTGGGCTGGACCTAGTCTAGTGACTTACTTCTCAAGAATGAAATCAGGGAAAGGGAAAAATGAGTAACTTACAATGGAGCAACCTGAAAACACTGCCTTCATAACCAGGTGGCACATGGCCTGGTACGTCGTCGGACAGCCAATCTGCTGCTGTTTTTCTGGAATGTAACAGGCTCCTTTTCTTTGTTTTTAGGAAAATGCCTGTCAAATAAGTTTATTTATTTATTTTTTAAAGATTTTATTTATTTTTAATTATTTTTAGAAAGAGGGGAAGAGAGAGAGGCAGAGAGGCATCAATGTATGGCTGCTTTTCACCTGCCTCCAGGCACAGACCTGACTGGAGACCTGGTTTGCAACCTGGTTATGTGCCCTGGCTGGGGAATCGAACCTGCGACCTCTGGGTTTGCAGGTCGGTGCCTTATCCATTGTGCTACCAGCCAGGGCCACAAATAAGTTTAAATACCATAGTTTGTCTGGTAGTAATTTCCAATAAACTGATGTTGTGTGACAAGTGGCCAGAAACAATTGACAGGCGCTTTTCCTCATGACATCATCAGGCTTCAGGGTGCAGAAGTATCTTATGGCCCTTCCCATGTTGTCATGTAGAATATCCAGACAGGTCCTTAGGGGTCAAGATTTAATGGAATTAAAAACTTGATTACTTCGTTAAGGATATTCCTAAGAGAAACACTCTCCCTACCCTTTTTGTACCAGGTGTGGTGAAGAATCCTGTGACCACGGGCACACTTGTCATCACTGTCTCAATGCTCAGGCACCTTTGCACCATTCACTCAAATACCAAGAGTTTGACTTCACAGACCCCCTATAAAAGGGCTTTGTGTGTCACTAGTGGTCCCCGGACCACTCTTTGAGAGCTGCCCTCCTAAAGTCAAGTGACAGTTGCTAGAAGGTCACACGGAAAGAGCTGATGTCACTGAAGACCGGGCCACTGGAAACAAATGGTAATGCAGGGCAGTGGCCGGGCCTGGCGTCCATGGCTCACGAGACTTTTCCATCCGTGGCATCTCCACACCATTTTCAGCTGCTGAAATGCGGACTTTGACCATCGTTATCTTCGTTGGCTGCCGTGGTCCTGCCGGAGACTTTATTCAGGAAATTCAGAAGATGACTTCTTGACCTTTGTTTTCTTTCCTTTAAAGGTAAATCTCACCTGGCTATTGTGCAGCGAGTAAACAATGAGGGAGAGGGGGACCCATTTTATGAAGTTCTGGGAATTGTCACCTTAGAAGATGTGATTGAAGAAATCATCAAATCTGAGATCCTAGATGAAACAGATTTATACAGTGAGTAGCGTTGCCTGAGCGTTATTTCCTCAAACCCTTGCTCTTGTGGTCATGTTGTTTGTGAGTCACCTGACATCTCTCTGGCTGTTGTCTGCCTGTTTCTAGTGACCCTGTGTGCAGGCTGTGTGCAGCCTATCAATACATTCCAGTCCCTTCACCAGAACGGGAGAGGAGGGTGGGTCCTGCGATGTCAGGCAGTGTGTGTGTCGTGTGTTTTGAAAAGCTAGCCTCTTCAACCATTGCTCTGGGCATTACTTGCCCTGCTCAGAAAACTCCATTTTGTGCAATTAGCTAAATTACTATCAGATAAACTTCTGTTTCTGCTTAAAGTCATGATTCAAGTACTTAAAAAGTAAGGGGGATGTGTTAAATTGATGGATATGATTTTTAAAGTTTTCTTGCTCCCCTGGACCAGGGTAGAGGTGAGGGTTGTAAGTGTAGTTTTGCTGGGGCAGTGGGTGGGGTGGAGGTATAGGAGGCAGGACAGGGTGGGAGGTAGACAATAAAAATGTTTTTCTGCCCCAGCTGGCGTGGCTGTGGATTGAGCACCAGCCTGCAAACTGAAAGATCACTGGTTTGATTCCTGGCCAGGGTACATGCCTGGGTTATGGGCCAGGCCCTCATTTTGGGGTGCGTGGGAGGCACATCAGTGTTTCTCTTTTTCTCCCTTCCCTTCTCTCTAAAGAATAAATACAATCTTTTGAAACATGTTTTCTTTTTCTCTGCTTCTCTTCCTTCTTTGGGGGTGAGGTGAGGAATAACTTGGATCATGGGAGGGAGGGGAATAGCCACACTTAGCCCCGGAGTAGGCTAGAATCCTGGCTGAGTGTTGTCCCGAATCCAGTGCTGTTTAAGTCTACAGCTGGGTCTTTGGACTGTGGGGCTTAGGTCTTCCTTAGCCTCCTCGTTCTTGGCAAAGTAAGATTCTTTCAAGACTCCATAATGCCAGTGATGGCCCATGGCTTGAGCTGTTTGGGTCTCAGAGGTGGAACAGACACAGAATATTTGTCTCAGTTTGTCCTGTTTGGCTCTGGAAACATGGTTTGCAGTGAAAGTGCATGTTCAAGCGGCCTGGGGTGGATGCTCAAGACAAAGCTCACCTTGCTCAAAGCAGAGCGATTCTATTCCGTCCCGTTAGAAGGGAATGCCCCTTATTTTAAAATTGAGAAAGTCTTCTATGTACCCTTGCAAGAGAAACTTTATATTAATCAATGACACGCTTCTGAAATGTATATTACTTTTCCTCACATCTGTGTAGTATTCTTAAAAACCAGTTTCTATGTGGTTTATCTTTTTGACTCTTGGAGAATAGTTAGAAGGCTTGTAATAGAGAATATTGTGTGTCTGTGTTCTTTTCACTGTTCCTCACAGTGACTCTTTTAACACTGTGTGTGTGTGTGTGTGTGTTTCTGTGTTTTCCCAGGGGCAGTAGTCATCACAAGAAAGATAATTTAGATATTTATGAGATCTTATGTTTGTACTTCGGTTAACTTCTTTCAAACCTTGGCTAGACTGATTTCATACAGCAATGTTGCCTAATGTAACTTACTGATATGAAATGCTGAACTTATTTTTTCATGTATATTCATTAAAAAAAAGAAAAAGGTTTCATTTATTTTCAGAGAGGGGGAAGGGAGGGAAAAAGAGAAGGAGAGAACATGCTATAGAAACATTGACCATTTGCTTCTTGTACACCCCCAACCAAGACCTGGACTGCAACCCAGGCATGTGCCCTGACCAGGAATTGAACCAGCGACCACCTTTTGCTTTGTAGGAAGTTGCCCAGTGGACTGTGCCACACCAGTCAGGGCCATTTCATGTATATTCCTGACTTTAGGTAGGTGATCAGGGTTGATGACTTTTGTCCTTAGAAATTTATTTTAAAATTTGATTTGTCCTGTTTGATTCTCAAAAGAACTTGAGAAGAAAATTTAAATTGTGATTACCTCTCCCAGGACCAGCCTAGAAAGCAATCTGTTTCGCCCTGGGCATCAAATGGTAGTGCAGCCTTTTGATTCTTGTGAAAGGAGCAAGCTTTGGGGCCTTTTCTTTCTTTCTTCCTTCCTTTTTATAAAGATTGTATTCATTATTTTTAGAGAGAGGGAAAAAAGGAGAGAGGCAGAGAGGGAGAGAAACATCGATGTTGCTTCACCTGCCTATAGCTGGGGACCTGGCTGGGGACCTGGCTGGGGACCTGGCTTGCAGCCTGGGTATGTGCCCTGGCTGGTAGCTGAACCAGGGACACTTGGATTCTCAAGCTGGTGCTCAATCCACAGAACCACACCAGCCAGGGCTGGGGCCTTTTCTTTAACCTGGTTTTTTCTTGATCATTTTTTTGTTGTTGAGAAAAATACTTGAAAAAAGATTTTGCATTAGACCTTCTAGATCAAGGGTTAGCAAGCTACAGCCCCCACGGGCCTGCTCCCCTGTTTTTGTATGGCTTGCAGCTAAGAGTTTTTAAATTGTTGAAAACAATCAAAAGAATAATTATTTTGTGATGTGTGAAAATGTTAGGAAACTCAAATTTCATATCTGATAAAGTTTTATTGGAACACAACCGTTCTCATTCACTTATTATAGCTGCTGTCACTAAACAGCAGAGCTGAGTAGTCAGCAACAGAGACCACATGGCCTTCAGACCTCTGTTCTGGATCGTTTTCTTCTGTTTGTTTGACCTTGAGGATCTTGTGGTCTGAGGCAGAAATGAAGCGACTGGATGTTACCATTAAAGTGCTATTCTGTGAAAGTTTTTGCTTCAGAGATTTTGCCGTGTATTTGTTTTTCTCCTTCAGCACGGGCTAGGGGCTCCTTAAAGGCCGGCACACTTGCCCCGGGTCTCCTCTAGCGCAGGGACTGTCCTTTACTGCGGTGTGGTGACATTGAGCCGCAGGGGACCGTGCACTCCAGGTCACATCTCTGTTGCTGTGTGCTTGTATAGGTTCTGCGAGGGGAGGGTTTATGTCCAAGGCTGCCCAATAATGTGAGGGCTCGAAAGATCGTCACGACGTATATTTACGGTTGCTGCGAATCGGGTTGCCTAGTACTTGCTTTGGGTTGTGCGACTGTGCAGCAGTGATTTGATGAGCATCCTCCCTTCCTTCCTTCCGTGCGGGGTGTGTGTGTAGAGTGCCCACAAGCTGAAGGGTCCAGCCTTTCTCCTATTTTGCCATTTTCATTCAAAAAGAGCCCTGATCTACTGGAATGCATTTCCTTACCTTTTTTCTTATTCTTTCCTCAGCGGATAACAGAACGAAAAAGAAAGTGGCGCATCGTGAAAGGAAGCAAGATTTTTCCGCCTTTAAGCAGACAGACAGCGAGATGAAGGTTAAAATATCACCACAGCTTCTCTTGGCCATGCACCGTTTCCTAGCAACAGGCAAGTGCAGCTTATCGCAGTTGGAAATCTCCGCCAGCCCTGGAGCCTGCCTCTCACCCACCGCTGACTGGGTTGGGCTGGGGTGGACGCTGGGAAAGGGGTGAAAAGTAATGCCACTTTTGTGTTTTGTTCTTTTTTTGTTTTTGTTTTTTTGTTTTGTTTTGTTTTGTTTTTTTTTCTTTTTAAATTCTCTCCTCTCCTATGTTCAGTGTCGGCATGAACTCTGAGACATTTACCAGGGGTGGACCAGTAACTTAAAATTGGTCTGAAAGGTAAGGATGAATGTTAGTGCCACACTGCATGTGAACGGTAGGCCAGGTCATCTGCTTCCAGCTAAGCCTGCGGGAGAGCCAGCTGGCGGAGTAGGCTGACAGTGCACCAACCCCACCTCCTGGGGTGTCGGACACTTGAGCAATTCTTTCTCCAGCTTACCTAGAAGAACAATTGGATATCAGTGATAACACAGGTGCTATGATTTGCAAAGAAGAAAAATAGATTTTCAAAATTAAATCTCTCTTATGGTTTTGATGAAATCAGAAAGTCTAAGAACGTGGACACGGATTTCTCAATGGCCTCTTCAAATCAGATGGTTAACTTGGGCTCATTCCAGGAAGCAAGTGTGCACGTTATTAAAACCACCAACCCAGCCGGCACTGACTGCTCCAGAGGTCAAGGTTGAATGGACTTAAGAGACTGACTAACCCTTCTCCCATCCCCAGCGGCTGTCTAGGTGAAGTGTGAGCTCTGTTGGCCAGGGGCAGGGTGAGAAAATCTGAAAGTACCCAGTGACCTGTCGAAGACGCCTGTGTCCAAGATGGGCAGCCAGTGCCTTTCAACTGCGTGCATTGTACTCGAACTAGTTTGACAAGAAAGCTCAGAGCAGCCACATGATGGGATGTTATACACACTCTTTAAGATCATGTTTTCAGGCCATGGAAATGCTCACAACATAAGATATACGACATGGGGAAAAAGTCAAAAAATTTCAAGTGAGAAGAAACAGGCTCTACAACAGTGTGTACAGGAAGATTATAGCTGTGTGTTTGTATGTACACACTCGTACACACATGCCTAGGCAAGGTACTGGAAAGAAGTGCTCACCAATTACTCAGAATGGTTACAAGCGGTTGGTTTATTGTCCCCTTTAACTTTTTCTGTGTTTTCCAGAACTTCTACACTGGACTACCTTGTTTTGTTATTACAAACAAGCACAGAAGCTAATACGGAATTTATAATTTTCATATATAATGTCATTTAAAAATTTTTAAAACTTCTAAACAGTATCTTTAACTTACTTGTTCATTCTTTCTCTGATTCTGATCCCTGCTCTTCATCATTTAAGAACCACAATTGGAAACTAAATGTTACCCTACTCTGCCTCTGAGATGCCACTAAGTCCTGTGTCAGTATAGCACCCTGAAGTCAGTGACTTTGGGTTCGATTTTAAATAGAATTGGTGTCTTTGTACACACAGATCAACACAATTTTTTCTGTTAGCGAGTTGGAGTGCATGCGGGTGTGTGCACGTGCCTTGCCCTGATTCCGAGTCTTGCGGCCCTGCTCCTAGGCTCTCCCTGGCATCCGAGGGAGACAGCGGGCACCGTGCTGTGTACTAACCCCACCTACGAGCTTCCTCACCTGTGCTGCATCCTTCGGCTGGTGTGGGACAGCCAGACTCTTGTGGCTGTCGAAGGGCTTTGTGACAGTCAAGGAGGCTGCTTCTGGTGGGTTTTCATTTGTATCAGTCAGGAAATTAGGGTGAGCACTGAAAACAATGACAGGTTGGAAAGGAAGAATTTTAAAGAAACAAATCTGAAAATTCAGCATTTTCTCATTTCTCCCAGGTAACCTGCCCCCAGTGGATCACCAAACAGACGTCTCATTAATTCATATTGTATCCCTTCGATTCCAAGTATTCTTATTATCTAAATACCTTAATCACTAATACAATTTTTTCCCATCCACTTGAAGTGTAATATCAAGTTGTGTTTATATCTGTAGAAGTAGAAGCATTTAGCCCATCCCAGATGTCAGAGAAGATCCTACTAAGGCTGCTAAAGCACCCCAATGTCATCCAGGAGCTGAAGTTTGATGAGAAGAACAAGAAAGCCCCAGAACACTACCTCTACCAGCGAAACAAACCTGTAGACTACTTCGTTCTCATTTTGCAGGTCAGAGGAATTACTCCGGTTTGGTCTTATTGAGCACCCACCCTTCCAGTTCTGAGGAGACGTGGTGTAGGTGAACAGCAGTCGGGGTTGACATACTAAACTCCTGGGGTAGCCAGATAAATGGGAGAAATCCATCTCCCTGTTTCCATGTCTGTAAAATAACTCGACATAAAGCAATGGCATTAATTACTTTAACTACCAATACTGAAAGGCACTTAGTGATTGCTGAGGCCCTGAGCCAAATGAAGAAGGGTGAATTTCATTGTTAGTGTTTTTTGAAGTCTTTGGGGGAGTTACCTGTATATGTCTACATCTTGGCTGGGCATCTGAAACTTAATTGTCTTGAGTCCCTTGGGTCTTCCTCTTTTTTCCCTCATTAGGATTTGGTCTTACAGCGTCCTAGAGATATCTTACTCTAACTCTTCCCTTACCACCATCAAAGTAATACATTTATTGTTTTTATTCCTGGTTACTAACCAGACTGATTTCAGAAGAACAAATGTCATAATCACAGCCCCTCATGGCAATGGGGACTTGATTGCTTCTCACTGTACAAGGTGGGAAGGTCCTTGGGGCCTTGGTGCTCGAGTTAACCCCAGGCCCCTGTCATACCGCAGTTTGGCTTGATAGAGCACCACCCTTGGCATGGAGACCGAGAGGACTGTGACCACAAACAACCTGCTAGTCTTACTTCCTTCTTGTAGCTCGTTATTGGAGACTGACTTTATAGGAAATCCTGAGTTTATTTCAATGCAAGAATACTAGCACCTTAAGCGTTCTTCTATTTCTTTGTTACTTCCAAGATAAGAATTGGGGATACCATTGTAGGAGTATGATTAGTACAATACCTGATATGCCCTAAAACGTACACGAGTCCAGCAGGGTCCCACTTATCTAAATGAATTAAGGAGGTTCTTTTTATTTGATAGTGACCCTAACCAGAGATGTATGTGTCACAAACTCTGGAAAGTGCTGTGTTGATGTTTGTGCTTGTGCCCATGTTTAGACAATATTGTGGCATCTGGAAATGGAAGTGAGGAACTGAAGAAAAACCCATGATTAACCGGTTGCATGCCACTTTCCTACTGTCTTCTTTGCAGCATCTGTTGGTGCCCCAACTAGGGATTGAACGCACAGCCTTTTGGTGCATAAGGCGATGCTCCAACCAGCCGAGCCACTTCGCCAAGGCTGTGTTTTTCTCTTACAGGAGCTAGACTAGCTCAAAACTCTGTGGAGAACTTATTTACTGCAGTGAGGGGATAAAATATGTTTCTCATAAAAGCTAGATGTATTTCATAAAGCTAGAGAAACTGACTTACATCTAAAAATGGTTATTTAGGCCCTGGCTGGGTAGCTCAGTTGGTTCAAGCATCATCCTGGTACATCAAGGTTACGGGTTCCATCTCCAGGGTACGAACAAGAATCAACCAATGAACACAGATAAGTGGAACAAGAAACTGATCTCTCTCTCTCTCTCCCCATCTCCCTCCCTTTCTCTCTAAAATAAAATTTTAAAATGGTTATTTAGGACAATTTTGAGGATGGATGTTGTGACTTTCAATAGTAATATTAGAAACTGGATCTTTTCAAAGGTTGATTTTTATGTAGTTAGAATTTATGAAGTTGTGATTTAGGCATGCTCTGTTTGTATATAAGCCATTTTCTAGCTGATGGATCTAAAAATTGATTTTATGGAAGAGGGTTTCAAAATCCCTGTCCATTTACAAGTAAATCTTTTAATATAAAGATATTTTTGACAAGGCATTTATATATACATACCTGTGTTGGAATATTTATACAAATGTCACAAGTTTTCTAAACTGTTGAATTGATGATGTCATGGGGGTCTTATAAATAGTTTAAGTGCTGGATTAAAAGGATTTGTTTAATAGTTTGGGAGTTAAGTTTCTAAGCAAGTAAAAAATATGATTACTCTTCCATAGCATATAACCAGATTATAACTTTAGCAAATTAAAGAATAGGAAACAAAAGGAACAGGTTTTTTCTTTGCCAATTATATTATGGATAGAACAGAGCACATTTCTTCCTGTAGTGTTAATTTTTCTCATTGGTTTCACACCAGAATTTTTGGTTCTTTCAACTGTCCCCATCCAAGTCTTTTTCAAGACTTGTGACATAGGCTCAAAAGGGATTTTTACCTGTGAAGTGAAATCTGTTCTTTTATAGAAGTGACAAGGGAGTGTCTTAGAACTTAACACAGCTCTTGACAACACTGAATATAATTTCACTTGCTATGGGAGGAGAAATTTAAGCCTTCAGTACCATCTCCTCACAGTTTTTTAAGGTTTGAAAGTAAATAATGATTGAGTCAAGTCCATGCCCATTTTAAAGACTACTTGGATACCCAATGTTGACCCCAATTTTTTCTTTTCTTTTTTTCCCCCTAATTCTCACCTGAGTACCTGCTTATTGATTTTAGGGAAAGGGGAAGGGCAGAGGGATAGAGAGAGGGAAACAGAAACACATTGATGGGAGGGAGAAGCATGGATTGGTGGTCTCCTGTACTTGTCTCAACCAGGTAGGTCCTGAACCCACGGCCTAGGTGTAAGCCTGACCGGGAGCTGAGCCCTTGACCTTTTGTTTTCTGCAACAGTGCTCCAAGCAGCTGAGACACACTGGCTGGGTTGTGGACCCAAATTTTAAAATTCTACTTAACTATGTGTAAATATAAAACTTTGCACGAACTCCTTTTGCTTAGAACTCTTACAACTATAAACCCAAACAAATTTGTAGTTAATATTATGTTCCAAGCGTGTGAATGACCCTTGGCTGGCAGGGAAGCCGCCGTGGTCCCCGTCTGAAGGCCGGAGCTTCTGCATTCGGCCCACCGGGGTGTCTGTGTGCCCGGTGATGACTGAACCCTGCAGCCCTCTGCTCAGTTGCAGCTATTTTGAATGTTTATACAGGACGTTGTGCGGTTATTTGGCCTCCTGTGGATAGGACGGGATTTTTATGTTTGGTTTTCCTCTGTCCTTTCTCTTCAACTCAGTGCTTCTCACATGTTCTTCTGTGTAGGAATCGCTTGGGGCTCTTGGTAAATGGCTGCTATGATTCACCAATGTCTGCGGTTGAGTCTGAGATGCTGCATTTTTAATAAGCTCCCAGCTGAGTGCGTCACAGGGCTCGGTTAGCAAGGGCGATTGCACGGCAGCCTCTCGGCGTGGCGGTGCGAATGTGGGTGCACTTGGGTAGGAGATGGTTGACCAGATGGTCCAAAATACACACTATTTTTGACCAACAACTTTTTTTTTTTTTTTTTTTTTTTAACTTTAAACATTTCTGAAGCAAACTTGCCATCTCAGAACTGTAGCTGCAAGCTCCAGACTCAAAAAAATTGCTCAGGGATGTCTGAGTGCCTGTTGCCAAGGCCAAGGCCCGGCGGACACCCCGGCTGGTGAACCTGGCCTGGTGCGTGCACCTCTGGCATTCAATTTCCTCCTTTCAGGTGTCAAGCCCCACCGAGCACTTCGTGGTGGTAATTAAAACAAACAAAAAGGAGACCAAGTAGATGCCCAGCAGATGGTGTCTGATGATGTCTTTGGTCTCCATGGTCCAGGGCATCTGCTGGTCACTTGATGTAGTTTGTGCTGACCAGGGCGGCTCAGCCTTCCACCCTGAGGCCAGGGGCACCTGAGCCTGGAGTACCTTGTAGATGCTTAGAAACCTTGAGGAAAGCGTGACCTGCCTCATACCTTATGCAAGGACAGGTGGGACTCTGTGGTGGTAACTTCCCTCCGGAAGCCGGCTTGGCCTGGGACAGTGTGGCTGTCTTCCTCTTCCCTCAGTTTGCCAGCATGATGCCCCAGCCCCTTTGGGAGTTCCTCCGCCTTGTCCTGATTTTTGTGCATGTGTGTGATGTGTTAGAGTAAATTTGTGGCTAGTTCAAAAGTAAAATGGATATGCAGTACCTTCCTTGTATGGAAAAGGTACTGTTTGAGAAGACACCGGATTGATTCTGAGCCAGGCAAACCATTTCCTCATGGGGTGGCCCTAAATTGCGGACTGGTCGATTTACGTGCAATTGGTCATTTTTGGAGCCATTGACACATGTATGTGAATGAAAGATGTGTTTCTGCATGTTTTGCCTGCCAGAAAAGCTTCGCTGCTAGAGAGAAGGGGATAGGGCGGGCAATTTGGGACTTGTAGGGACATAGAGTGGTGTTAGCCTAAAAAAGAGTCTCAGAAATCCTTTTCACCTATTGCAGTTTTATAAGTGAAGTAGAATTAGTCTAGTGCAGTGGTTCCTCAATGCGGATAATTAACAAACATTTCACTAATTTGAGGCAAAATGAGAAAAATAAGACAGTTGCAGGGAACTCTTCGTAAAGCTACAGGTATTCAGTTTAAAAACCTGTCAGTTATTCTGAAATTATATATTTTAGGTTTAAAATGTCAGATCTTTTATGAAGTGATGGTAACAGCAGATAGCTGTTTTTTTTTTAAATATGTCTTATGACACATGACTGTGTCTCCTCAATACTGTGTCTCCAGTATTGAGGGTGGAGGTGCACTTTCCTGGTCTTGGGAGGCAGAGGTCTAGGAGCCACCGACCTGCTCTGTCTGTCGTGTAGCTTGATGGCTGTAGAGCAGCGATTTCCAACCTGTCTGCCGCCAGCATGTTTAAAACATGCAATACCTGTTGGGAGCACTGACCTCTTTTCCCTAGATTGTCAAAAAGGAGAAACACAGCCAACACAACAGCCGTCTGATGTGAACGAATCAAAGTTATACCTATCCTTTTGTCAGACTGGCAAAAAGCATGTTTTTTGGTGTGCTGCGGTGTTGGTCATTAGTTTATGTGTGCCATGAGATGAGAACGGTTGAGATTTTGCTGCTCTGGACTCCAGAAGGAAGGTGGCTGGTCCTCCCCTGCTCAGGTGTCTGCAGAGGAGAGATCACCTGAAGCCGCGGTCGAGAACTTTGTGCAGCGCCCTTGTTTAATTAGGCTCAGAGCTGCCGTGACTTTGGGGGCATTTCTTGAGAGACAGGGGAGGGGGGTTGCGCACAGAAGTTCCGGGCTGGGCCATCATTCACAGACTCCCAGACTTTGGTGCCTGCCTGACCCACCCGGAGAGCGTTATTACAACCCCACGGCCGGGCTGCGCCCCGTCCCAGTTAAGCCAGAATGCTGAGAAGCAGCCAGGCATCAGTTTTGTTTGCTGCTGTTTGCTTTTTAAATCCAGGTGTTTTTAGCACACAGCCAGGGACTCGGTGCTGTTGAGTTTCCCAGGCAGAGGTCCCAAGCATGGGGGTCCCCAGAGCTCCCCAGGAACTGTCATCCCCAAGACCAGATGGTGGTGTCCAGTCTCTTTCAGGGAGTTACTGTTGCCCTGATGGTTCTGACACTTGATGATAAAAAGGATGTGAACTGATGCCCATTTGCAGGGACACAGAACACACAAGGCCCTATAACTTGTAAAACAAATGACCCAGGTCACCTGGAGCATCATGGGGATTGGAGTCTTCATGGGGCACTATTGCATGTGGCCCTTCCTCCTGATTTCCTGAGCAGAAATTCAGGCTCTGAGATGGTCCTGCAGCCACCGCCCTCCTCTTCCCCTCCTCCTGGGGTTCCTGCCGCCTCTGAGGGTCAGTCACTTGGCCCTGCATCTTGTTCTTTCCCACCAGCCTTCGGATTTTTGCTCCCTTAGTCACCCCACCTTCCCCCCACACCTCCTGCCCTTGCTGCCTTCACCCGCACACTGGGCTCCCCGATCCTGAACAGCCTTCACTGGAGCCCCTCACAGACTCCCCAGCCCCTCCGATTTCCCTAGGACTCCGCTCCTGAAGGCCACTGCTGGCTTCCCCCTCCAGGGCTCTGACCCTCCCTTGATTCATGAGGTGCTTCCCTCTCCTGGTTTCTACAGTAACACAGCCATCCTGTTCCTCTTGTCTGTTTTGCCCTTGGGTCCTGTTATTGGGTCCCTGTTTTTCTTGGTCAGGGGCTGCACACAGCCAGGTCCTTTCTCATCTCACTTATTCTCTCTTATCCACTCTCAGATCTCCACCTCTAGGTCTGACCTTTCTCCTGACCTCCTTCCTGGGCTCTTCCAGAGGCTGTGTTCTTATAGGGAATCTGTCCTCCTCCTGGCCACCACCATGGTGCAAACCCCTTCCCAGCTTTTCTGCTTCCGCTCAAAGTGCCCTGTTTTTTCCCCCTTTACTGAGAGCAAACATCTCTTGGGGTTATTGAATCCCCTTCCCTCCCTTACCCATTGATGGTTTCACCAAATTATGTTCCTTATCCATACTGATCTTTTTCCAATCCTGTGGTTACCACTTTAGTGTAAGTCTAGACTTTTATCTTCCTGAAACCGTATTCCTCTGTTTAAGAACCTGACCTCATTAGCCTGTCCGCCAGGAGGCTTCATAGTTGACTCTGCTCTCCAAACTGCTTTTCTGAACCCGCCCTGCCCGGCAGACCCAGGGAGCCTCACGGTCTGCTGTCACCCGCCTGGGACCTTCATGCTGGTCCCCTTCTTGACTCCATCAAGTCCTGCTCCTCTTCAGATTTTCCTTCCTGTATAAAATCGTCTTTCTATGCGAAGAGGAAGTAATTTTTTTCTGAGTTCTTTATATTCTTACTTTTTTTTCTCATGTCGGACTTTGCTGCTTTGTATCGTTGATTTTCCTGTGCTCCCGCCTCCCGACTGGACTGTAAGCTGTTCAAGTGTGAGGAGTCTCTTCCCACAGCACCTACACTAGGACCCTGCATGACAAATAGGTTTTCAGCACCTAGTTGCAGGCTGATTTTAATTGTGGGTGAAGTTTTCACTTGCTTTCTTGTAGCAAAATAATTTGATTGGGGGTTGGTAAAACTAATATACCCATGGAGTGAAAGGGAACCTAAAAGAGTGACAACATTGGTCTTTTAATCTTTCTCCCTCCCTTCCCATCTCTTTCAAAATAAAATCTTAGAAAACAGATTCTGAAGTGCCTTGAGAAAGGACTCCCATAATTGTGAATTTAGTATAGAATAATTGGGAGTGATCGGAGTAAGTTTGCCTGCAACCACCCTGGCTGGTGGCACAGTGGATAAGGTGTGGGCCTGCGAACCCAAAGGTCGCTGGTTCGATTCCCAGCCAGGGCACATAACCAGGTTGCAAGCCAGGTCTCCAGCCAGGTCCATAGCTGGAGGCAGGTGAAAGGCAAAACTATACATGGATGTGTCTCTCCCTCTCTGCCTTTCTCCCTTCCCCTCTCTTGGCTGGGGAAAAAAGGAGTTTGCCTTCATGGGTGACATAGCGCAGCGTCTGGGTTAAGAGCTTATTCTTTGGTTACCTAATTATTCTGAGTCCCCCACTCCTGATGTAATGCTTCATAGAGTTGTGAGCATTAAATGAATTAAAGTACTATGAACTGTTAGCATGGTTCCTCTTCAATAAATGGTAGCCTAAATTTATTTTAAAAATTTAAATTTTTTTTTCGAGAGAGAGGAAGGGAGGGAGAAAGGCAGAGAAACATTGATATGTAAGGGAAACATCGGTTGGTTGCTTCTCGCACACGCCCTGGCTAGAGACTGAACCTGCAGCCCAGGCACATGCACCAGGAGTTGAACCAGTGACCTTTCACATCGTGGGGTGACATTCAACCCACTGAGCCACGCTGGCCAGGGCTGGTAGTTTAACTT
This sequence comes from Noctilio leporinus, assembly GCA_004026585.1. Classification (NCBI taxonomy): domain Eukaryota; kingdom Metazoa; phylum Chordata; class Mammalia; order Chiroptera; family Noctilionidae; genus Noctilio; species Noctilio leporinus. Next base: position 60,111 of record PVIW01005041.1, read on the forward strand.
GGCCATCATGAAGGATGTACCATAAAGGTACCCTCTCACCAAGAGGCATTGAGAGCCACTCAGACCCTTTGCTTAGATGGCCTAGAATGCGACTCACTTATTAGGTGGGGTCTCACAGCAGCTCTGAAAAACGCAGTGCTCAGCATCTGCCATGAAGGGACTATGGTGGACCCTAAAGTGGGGAGGATGAGGAAGGCATCTGTGTGTTGGGGGTGGGTGTGGGACTGGTAAGAATGAAGACAATGTAGACAAGTTAGGGAAAGGAAAGGAAAAGGAAAACCCTGGGAGAGGTGGTTTTGTCCTGATGAAAGGAGACTTTCTTACGGGGCTTTTGCAAGCAGTGAGGAGAAAGTACCATGTGTCACAATGCCTCTGGGGTATCCCGATGGCAAAGGAGTCTGCTCAGTTGGTTAGGGGACCAGGCTAGTGGACAGGAGTTCTGCTCAGGTCAGGCTCCTACAGGGCAGCTTGAGTGACCATCACTGAGCAGTGATGGTCCCTCTGATGGAGCAGGACATCATCTTTTTATTACTGGGTGGGCTCCTGAAGAATCCACAAACTGAGGATGCTGGGAAATCATCTGTGGCCCAGAGAAATTAAGCCTCACACTGTCACTGCCATCTCTGCATCCCCAGTCCAATCTAGTTTTCATACTTAAAGGTGAATGAACCCTCACCTCTAAGTGGGAGAGATTACAGAGGCCCTACTTCCTCGGGATTGTTGGGAAAGGAATTGAGAACCAAGCCAAGGAAGGGCCAAGTCTTGCCAAGGGTTTGCAACTAGATCCGTGTACTTGGACTGAAAATGCTTCCCTTTTCTTTTCACAGGGGAAAGTGGAAGTAGAAGCTGGGAAAGAAGGTATGAAGTTCGAAGCCAGTGCTTTTTCCTACTATGGCGTGATGGCCCTCACAGCCTCTCCAGGTGAGCTTTCCTCAGCTCCGAGGGCAGAGCTCTGCTTCGGGAGGCGCTGCCTTTGTTTCTGCACCCGCCGGCTGGCCCTCCATGCACTTCTGAACTTCCGTGTTGGAGTTTAATCACAAGTGTGTATATTTCTGAAAATTTTCACCAAGTACACTGCTGTAAACCATCCCCCAGGTTAGAGACAGAACATCACGACCCTCTGCCACCACCACTCTCCCTGTTCACCACTGTCCCCCCCAAGTTAACCACTGTCCACCTCTGAGCATAGACCAGTGTTGCCTGTTCTTGAGCTTTGCGTCAGTGGACAGGATGTTCTACATTGGGTCCGGCTCCTTTCACTCAGTGTTGTCCTGGTCACGTTCATCTGTGTTGTCAGGGGTGCTTATACGTTACCTCTTCTCATTGCTGTGCAGTGTTCCGTTGTGAGAGTTAGCGGAGCATTTATCCTTTTCCCGGCTGGTGGACGTTGGGGTAGCTTCCTGTTTGGGGCTACTGTGGATTGTGTGGCTGTGCACACTGTTGTACCTGCCTGTCTCCTGGTGAACATGTGTGCGTTTCTGTTTGGTCTGCATGTAAGAGTGGAACTGTGGGCCACAGGGTGTGAGGGTACCTGCAGCTTCAGCAGCTTCCCCCAGTGGCTGTGGCAGTTGACACTCCTGCCCGTAGTGTTCACACTCCTACCTGTAGTGTTTACACACTCCTGCCCATACTGCTCACACTTCTTCCTGTACTGTTCACACTCCTGCCCGTAGTGTTCACACTCCTACCTATAGTGCTTACACATGCCCGTACTGATCAAACTCCTGCCCGTACTGTTCACACTCCTACCTGTACTGCTTACACTCCTACCTGTACTGCTCACACTCCTTCCTATACTGTTCACACTCCTGCCCGTAGTGTTCACACTCCTACCTGTACTGCTCACACTCCTACCGATAGTGCTTACACATGCCCGTACTGTTCACACTCCTACCTGTACTGTTCACGCTCCTGCCTGCACTGTTCACACTCCTACCTATACTGTTCACACTCCTACCTGTACTGCTCACACTCCTGCCTGCACTGTTCGCACTCCTGCCCTCACTGTTCACACTCCAGCCCTCACTGCTCACACTCCTGCCCTCACTGCTCACACTCCTGCCCTCACTGCTCGCACTCCTGCCCTCACTGTTCACACTCCTGCCCACACTGCTCGCACTCCTGCCCTCACTGCTCGCACTCCTGCCTGTACTGTTCACACTCCTGCCTGTACTGAGGGTTGCTGTTGTTTGCATCCACCACTTGGTATTGTTGAACCATTTAAATGTTAACTAGCCTGGAGGTTTTAATTAATTAATTATTCAAGTTATAAGAGCAAGTTTATTTAGAAAGTTACAAAGGTAATAGAAGTGAGCTAGCTGGGCTGTGTAGGCTCAGGAAACGTTACAGGGGTGGAAAAGTGGTCCTTGGAGCTTAGGAGAAAGGCCCCGGTAACAGGCCTGAGGGGAAGGGGAAGGCACAGGTGTGTCCCCTGTAAGGGGAGCACCCCTGGAGGTTTTTAAATTTGCGTTTTCCTGAGGATGAATGAGTAGTTAATCCGTACTTAGGGCCTATATCTAGCTCTTCTTGTCTAGAGAGCTGGCCATTTGAGGGGTGGCTCCGCAGGGTTATTAACTTAAGTGCTCCGAATGCCAGCAAGCGGTGCCGGTTCTGGTAGGAACGTGGACACAGGCGCCCGCCTGGCCCACTTCTGGGATGGGGCTTGAACGGCCCCTCCTTGGCATCCCTTGCCTGGCAGTGCGGCACTTCTACCCCCCTCTGGAAGGGGCAGGCTCGTCAACGGAGGTGCTGTAGTGCCGCCTTGTGGCCACAATGTCAAATGACGTGCCATGGTAGGAAACTTGCAAACCTCAAACTTAAAAATAGCTCATCCTAAAAAAACAGTCACTCCTGAGAATCAGTGTCCAAGGGGGAGGGGATACCTGCAAGCAAGTCTGCTTCTGTGCTGTTGGCCCTCCACCTACTGTGCCGCATGATGTCTCAGGACCAAGATGTTACAGGTAGACAGCAGGGAAATGTCAGGAATCCTCGGATTTCCAAGCCTCTCCTGCCCCAGATGCATCGTCTCACTGTCCCTGGGCAGGTTTTTTGAGTCACATGGGCCACTGTCCCCGCTGTCAGCTGCTGATTAACACCCAGTGTTAACATAACCCTATGTGACCTCAATTAGTTGGTGTCTTCTGTCAACTTGAAGGTGATCTTCTGTTCTCACTGCTTGTGAGGAGGCAGGGAGATTCTGCACCCGGCCGAGTGGCAGTTCCATTATACACAGTCGCCTGACTTTGAGAAAGGCCCGTGGCTTCCTTGGTATTAAAAGAACATAATGAGATTACTTCGTGTGATTGTTGAAAGAATCGAGTGTCCATAACAACCATTAAAGCTCAAGAGCAAATGTTGGTACAATAAGAGTTGAGATTGTGACTGTTTCGGGGAGCCAACCTCCAATTAGCCCAGGGGAGCAGAATCAGATTTGTAAAGTGGTTTTGAGAGGAAAGCTGGACGAGTGAATTGTACATTTTTATTGATTACTGGTTCTCGGGGCCCATACTGGTCCAGTTCATACCGAACAATGGCTTCAAGTAGGGGCCAGTCCCATTCAGAAAGGAATTGAAGAGCAGGCCGTCTGTGTAGAAAACTGGGGGGGAGTGAGGGATGGACAACTGTCTACCTAGTTGGAAATACCAGAAAGGAAAGAAATTTCATTAATAGCATATTATAAAAGTCAGTATTTTACCTGACTTTACAATTCAGATTTGGGATTTTGTATGTTCAATGAGAGATGCAATTCGTACAGTAATCTCAAGATAATATTTCTATTAATTTTGACTGACTAGAAAAATCCTACAGTAATCTGCAATCAAGATTTGCCCAATTATATGTCAATTACACTTCACGTATAAAGCAACAAACCTGCCCTGGCTGGGTAGTTCTGTTGGTTATGGCGTTGTCCTTGATGCTCCAGGGCTGCAGTTCCATCCGGGCACAAGCAAGAATCAACTAATGAATGCGTAAATAAGAGGGACAACAAACTGATGCCTCTCTTTCTCTCTCTTTTAAATAATAATGTTTTTAAAACCTGCCCAGATAATAGGACTCTGCCCAGTAGGGCAGCGGGGGCTGGACTTTTCAGTCAGCTGGAGCTCCAGCCCCCTCTGTGAGCACGCAGGGAGGAGGATGCCTTTGTCCTAGCAACCCAGGAAATCTGCAGGGAGGAGGATGCCTTTTGTCCTAGCAACCCAGGAAATCTGCGAAGGCTGTTCTTTATTTCCTGGCCTCCAAGGCTTGGAAATTTCAGAGTTTCCAAAGCAATTCAAAGCATCAGGTCAACGTTACAGTCAGACTAATTAAGGATGTAAATGAACTAGAACTTAATTGCGTGCCACAGAGAGGGACGCTGTAGGCTGTGCTGTGAATGAGTGCGGGGTGCGGTGGCTGGGGCCATGCTCTAGGGGCCACTGGGTAGGTCAGCTCCCTTTTGTGAGGCTAGTTGTGATTTGAGTCCTTAAGAAGAGCACGTTTTGAGCTGTAACCCAATTGGGTATTAACAGCTTAAGAGATTTCTGGGTTAGTAAAGAAGCATGTGACTAGGATTTCAACACCACCCCCCCCCCTTCTCCTGGAAAGCAGTATGCGTTTTTATTTATTTACTTTTGGTTTACATAATGTCGTATAGGCCTTTTCATTTCTGGAATTGATGGCTCCTATTTGTAGGACTGGTATCCAGTCTTGTCCCCTGCCCTGATGACAGAGCTCTTTCTCACCTTTTGATATGGTCTCACCCTGTTTTTCTCCATTTTTCAGTTCCTTTGTCCCTGTCTCGTACCTTTGTTGTCAGCAGAACAGAGTTGTTAGCAGCAGGTTCTTCAGGTAATTCTGCATGTTTCCTTTTCATAATTCTTCTGATTGCCCCCCTGGATCCCATATAAGCCATCTTTGGTTTTCCTGTCGGCTCTAGAACTTCCCATTTCTGCGCTTTAATGATGAGCTAGCCGGGAGAGGGTAAGCCCACAGCAGATGCAGAAAGGGTTCAGGATACCGGAAGGAAATCTTGGAACATGAGCAGGGGTGAACCGTGGGAAGGGGCAGTGACTCGGACCTGGATCATCGCTGTTCCCTGCCTGTCCCCCCTTGAGTTTTCAGGACAGCAGAAGGTGGCTGCTTTTAGTTCTTTCTCTGACCTCAGCAAAGTCAGGGCGTGGGGGCGGGGGCGAGGCCCCAAGGCCCCCAAAGCCCAAGGATGCTTCTACAGAACACGTACAACTGAAAGCTCGAAGGACTGTGACCTTCCTTGGTAAATCCCCAGTGTTGCGGTCCCTTCGGTCCTACCAGCATCCATGCGCTCCAGGTTCGCTAATCGCTGCCACCCCCAGGCAGGTGGCCTCCCTTCCTGTCCCCTCTCTTGGTTTGAAATCAGTGCCATGTACATTCCTACCCAGCTGCTGGGTGTTCCCTGCAGGAGAGTTGGTTGTGCCTGGCTAACATGTCCAGCTCCTAAAAATAAAGGCGACCGTTTAATCTTGCTTTAATTAAAATTGCTGGGTTTCCTATGCAATAGTACAACTTTTCTATATTTTGTTCCATGCAGCTTAAAATGTTAAAAATATGACTGATGAAATTTGTGCTTCATAAGCCAGTTTCAGCACAACTCGAAAATGCTGGTATTTGGTAAAAGAAGTAATACTTGTCTTAGAAGCTGATCTCTCAAATCTTTGCTTTAAAAAGTGTGGGGCGTTTGGGGATAAGACATGCCTAGGCTATTTGAATCAAACCACTTGGCAGGCTATACATACACAAACATATATGTGCATATATGTATGTATGCACATAAGTATACTTATGCAAATGGATTTTTTTCCTCCCTATTTTATTTTCTGGCATCTGCCACCTGTTTAAAATGTCACAGAAGCTGAAGTAGAGTGACTTGGATGAAGCTCATGGAAATGTCATTTTTTTGGTTTGTTTTCTGTAAAAAGAGATTTCCTAGCTCTGCCCACTCCATCTGATGCAGTAACAGAAAAATGCTTTTTGCAGGCCCAGGCTTTTGGGTGGGGGGTGCTGGTATTACCATAATATGATGCCTAATAAATGGGGGTTGAATTAAACCAGTGCCTTTCAGCTATTCCAAAAGGTGCCTTGCGGTTCCAAGGGAGGCAGCTAGGAATGTTTCTTGATTGTATCTTTTTAGTTTGAGCAAAGAGAGAGGATTCCCAGGTAGGATGAATTTTAAAATGCTAAGACAAAAAGCAGAAAGAAAATTCTGAGAAGACATAAAGAGAAATTAAAATAGAAAGTTGCTTTGGTAATTGTCTAAAATTTTGGCACATAAATTTGGCAACAAAAGATAGGTCCCAAACCGGGGGTGCAGGGAAGCCATTTTAAAGTTGTTGTTCTCCTCTGGTGGAACAAACATACATGTCATGGCATGTTGATGAGAGGCTGATCATACTTGGAGCCTGCCCAGCTGCAGAACGGGTCCTGGAAACAGGATGAGGCTTCTCTACACTGGCTGCAAGGCCAGGCACTGGGATCCTAGCAATGGAGAGAAGCCCGTCTCACAAAACCAGAGGCAGTGGGTTGCAAGGAAGCTGATTGTGAGTCTAGATATGTTGGAAGACCAGAGAAAATGCTGTAGTCCTCCTAGGAGAGAATAAAAGGAGACTCGGAAGAACTGCACCAGGCCTCAGGTACCTACCTGTGCACACACGGGGTCTGTTCAATAAGCAAAGCACCCTCTGTTTCATTGTTGTGAACTTGAAATTGTAACACACAGGCGTGAACACCACTTTGAAGGGATCTGTAGAAATAATGATGTGAGTCGGGGCAAAAGCTCTCTGACATAATGGCATCTCATCTCTTGTTTCAAAGAACTGTTGGCTCTACCAGCATGGGTGAAGTTATGCCAAGTATGAAAAGGCTGGCCCTTGCGGGCAGGCATATGTGGGGTGTAGAGGCCTGGCAGGAGAGAACATAATATGTTAACCATGCCTGTGTATTGGGTACTTTCATTGTTATCAAATGCTGTGCTGAGCTCTCTGTACATTATCTCATTTGGAATCTTCATGAGACCACACGAGGGTGGCTATTACTACCTGCCTTTTCTAAGTAAGGAATCTGAGGCTTTGCAGAGTTGGGACATCTGATCAAAGTTCCATCCTGCTCAATAGAAAAACATGTGATAAATTATTAATGTGCCTTGTTCTCTTAGAAGATAAGAGAAACTGCTCCTTTGAGTTCTGTTTTGATCTAACAATGGAAAATTGGTTCACAACTTGAAAATTGTGGGCAAAGTTGTGACTTGAAAACTTGAGCAGAAGGTGATGTCTTCATTTAACGTTCCTTGAGTATTGACCATGTTCTGTTCTGAGTGTCGTTTCATGAGGGACATTTATCCACTGTGCTAGACTAGGAACTGCTTCATGAGGGACATTTATGAATGAAATCTCAGACAGTGGTCAGGACAGGATGACAGGTGGTGGTAAAGCATGTGAGGTGAAGGACCCCTGAAGTATTTAACTTGGAGAAGAGACTTAATGGAGAACATACTATCAACTTCTAGGGGCCATTTCAAGTAGCAGGGGAATGAAAGTTACTCAGCTCTGAAGAGCAGAGGGGAGACTGTCATTTGAAGTTGGGGAGGCAGTTTTTGATGGGCATGGTGATAGATTTTCCAATCGTTTGAAGGGTGGGACCAGCTGAGGGCCTGCTCTTCCGCAGGGGCATCTGTTGGGGACACATTGCATGGAGAATTGGTCCAATCCCATGACATGATGCAGTTCAGGACCTGTCCAGTGTAGGCACCTGGTTAATATTTATGGAATAGATTTGATTGGAAAATCAAAAATGGCGGAGGGCTTGGCGGAGGTTGAGTGGGTCTTATTTTGAAGAAATTTATATGAGACACAATGGAGAACTTGTCTTTAAGAGCAGCATCACTTAGACTCACCTGAATTTCCTTTTAAGGGCTTGGCGTCTTCTGGCGTTGAGGCCACCTCAGCTGCCTGGTGGCGGGTGGCGGGAGTGGGAGACAGAAGAAGCTTGGCTGGGAGGCTGGGTATGAGCAGACAGAATTATTTTGATCCTGAAACACGTACTGATTTGTGGACACCCTCAAGAGTCTTGTGTTTCTGCTTCTGGCAAAGGAATGAAGTGCCGCCTTCTCACAGCCCATGTTTTACATCAAGTAGCGTCTGCACGTGGGCTGCACTACCCCCTGGTTTGTGGTTTCTCAGCACTTGGCCACGCTCCCGACATAGGAGCGCGGCCGCAGGGTCTGGCTGTCAGAGGCGGGAGGACCTGCAGCGCTGTGAACAGGGCTGAGCTGCTGATCTAAATGGCACTGCGGTCGCGGGAAGCCAGGGAGTTTCCCTGTAGGAGGCTTGGGCTAAGCTGTATGGCTGAAGTCTCCGGCATAAGCAGATTGAACTTGATTATTCGTTACTACTTTATCATTTGGAAAATAAAAGTGGCCTTTATTGGTTATATCTACCTCACTTAGAAGGTGGTGGTTTTTTTCCCCCCTCTGTGTCCAGGTGAAAATAAGTCACCCCCTCGCCCATGTGGTTTGAATCACTCAGACTCTCTCAGTCGCAGTGATCGGATTGACGCCATCACGCCGACACTGGGGAGCAGCAATAATCAGCTCAACTCCTCGTTCCTTCAAGTCTATATCCCCGATTACTCAGTGCGTGCCCTTTCTGATCTCCAGTTTGTTAAGGTAAGAGCAGAGGGCTGCCTGGCTGGACCTGACACTTCCAGGTCAAACCCACAGCCAGCCTTTTGGCTCCCCAGCCCCTCTACTGCGCGTTCCCTTGTCATTTTGTGGGTGCCCTGCCCCCAACTGCTATGCCCAAGGATTTTATCTCCTTGACTCCATCAAATGAGCTGCCGAATCAGAGGTGGCTTTTTCAGGGAATGAGAGCTGGAGATGCAGCCTTTTCCAACAAGCCCTCCTGAGCGCAGGACTCCAGTGACTGGCCCTGAAAGGGCGGAGGCGGGAGACAGGCAAGATTGGCCAGGATGGGGCGGGAAGAACCTTCCACTTACCTTCTTTCCAGGAGAAGGTTCTCTGCTTAGTCTAAAATAAAGATGTGTTTTGGAGAACTGGGGAACGAGCCGGCTTTAGCTGAAGGAAGCGTAGCTCCATTTCTAGTTTCTGAAATTTTAAGACAAACTCTGGAAATGGCTTATATCAGTAAAAACCGACTTGTTTACCAGAATCAACTTGTACTTTAAAAAGTGGCTCAGTTTGTACTCAAGGATGACTTTCTCCCAGAGAAACTCCTAGGGGCTTTTTAGGGGATTGAACGTGTATAATAAATAATATGCTATCCAGATGAGAGCACCTAAAACTAAGCGTTATCTTGGTTTGTTTTCTATGCCATCTTCTGGCCCCAGATCTCAAGACAGCAATACCAAAATGCCTTGATGGCATCCCGGATGGACAAAACTCCGCAGTCCTCAGACAGTGAAAACACTAAAATTGAATTGACTCTGGCGGAGCTGCACGATGGGTTGCCCGACGAGACGGCCAACCTGCTCAATGAACAGAACTGTGTGGCGCACGCCAAGGCCAATCACAGCCTACACAGCGAAGGCGCCATCTAGGGCGCCGCGCCGCGCGTCTCCGGCTGCCGGTGGATCCCTTCGTGTGCGCTGCGTGCCCTGCCGCACCCTGCAACGTCCTGACACCAAAGACTTTGTCCCCTTCCTGCGAGCAGCAGAGGAGGTCGGCGAGGGCAGGAATGGAAAGGAAAGGTGGAAATCCACAGCTAGGGTGTGGCCTTCACGATTTTGGAGATGAACTTCTTCCGCCCAAATAGAATCATGTTTATTTTTTCAGCTGTACCTTTTTATTCTTCACTTCTCCTCCTTCCTTGATTTGCATGAAATTGAAAATTGTTGGTTTTTTGTCCCATCCCCCCCACCCCCCCAAGAGATCATGTTTTTAAAAAGTGTCTTTTGCAGCATTTTAAGTTGTCCTGCCTGGACTCTGCAGGGACCTCACGATGTAACCCTGCTAGGATGGACTTGCCCCTCCAGTTGCCTCCCGTGGGCTGTGCCAGCCAGGGGCCCCTTCCCCGTGACCCTGCGGGCGTCGCCGCGAACCTGGAGGGTGACCGGAGAAGACCTCGCTGGTGCGGGCCTGCCGAGCCGGGACCCGCAGTCGCGCCTCTGAGCTCCGTGTTCCAAATCGATGTTTAATTGTGCCCCTTCCCCTCCGAAAGGTTTAAATTTGCTTGGATGTGATTGTGCTCCCACTCCTAAGGAATTTTTATCACCAAAATGAATGTTAATGAATTTTAAATCCTTGGTTTATCATTGGCAGAGGCAAGGTGGCTTCCCCCCCCCCCCCCATGCTCCCGCAGCCCGGGGTCTCGGGCGCCCCTGGCCGCCTCACAGACCCGGCGCCCGCGCCCCATCTGGTTAACCCAGGATGCTGCTACACAGATGCCAAATGGGAATCTTCCACGGGGCTTTCGAGTAAACGCGAGTGTGGAGGTCAGCCTCTTCCCCCTCCCACTGGGATGTGTCCCGGTCAGAAAAGGAGTTGGGCTTTCCAGCTGTGCCCAGCGCTCCATGCTGAGGAGGCTTGTCTAACCCCCTAGGTTTAAAGGAGGGACCTTAGGGGACTGCCAGCCCCTGCCCCTCTTTCCAGGGAGCCAACTGCCCCTTCTCTGCTGTATCCCTGGGCCTGTGGGGCCCAGTCGCGGCTGCGTCCCCCGCCCAAGGACCTCTGTGCCTCCGCCTGTGCTGCGGGCCCTGCCGGAGAGGCTGCCTGCACAGCCAGGGGCAGTGTGGCCCCGAACAGGGACTCGGAAACCAAATGTGTGTGGTGGCCATGTCACGTGTGTCTCCGTCTTATTTTAATACCAGATTCATCACGTGTAGTGAAATTCACCTCTGCATTCTTAACTATCTTATGTGTGTCCTAAGTGTTAGCCCAAGGGACGTGTGCATCTTGTTGGCGGCGCTCGTGCAATGAAGTAGATGCGCACTTGTGTCGGCGGCGCCGCGTCCGCCCATTAACCAGGAAGAGTCTTGTCTCCGCTGGGTCGCACTCGGCGAGGGCCAGCCCCCGGGGGCAGCCGTTGCCTTCCCCCTCCAGGTAGGAGTGTGCACCCCAGGCTGGCTCAGCGGGGTGAAAGCTGAGCTTGGGGGTAACCCCTTCTGGTAGGCAGGTTGGTGGCTCGCGTGTCCTGCGATCATTTCCTCTAGCTTGGCGGTCCTGGAATGGCTTCTTCAGCAGGTGCTGTGTCCCTAGGGAGGGAAGTACCTCCCCTCGTGGAAGAGGGTCACAGGGTGCCCCTAAGGGGCCTGCTGCTGTTACCCAACTTGCCCTCATGGGATGGAGCCCCCAACGTGTAGCTTGATGTTCGTGGAACCCCGCACCAGGAGAGCGAGGGGTCTTTTTATGCACAGGTCTTACCAGAATTTAAATCTGTTTCTTAACATACATCTAGTTGAGCCCAACCCCCGTACGGCAGGGACTGGGACTCTGTAGTGTGTGCAGAAATGAGTGTTTTCTCAAGTGGAGTCTGGGCCCTGCAGGTGGCGGGGCTTCTTCCCCAAGAGCCACAGCGCCCTGGCGGCACCGGCACCTGTCTCGCCCCGTCTGGCTACCCAGCCGGGCCTGCTGGGCTCCTCGGTCGCCAGGACCTTGGCACAGCAGCTTCTCCTGGTCGGTCTGCTTCGCGCAGTCCGTCTCCCGGTGCCTGACGCTGGAAGGAGCCTCTGGAGGCAGTTAATGTGCTGGGTCTTTCCGGAAGCCCTACGGCCCTTTCCTAAACCCTAAAGCTCAGTGCGAGTCCTGGCGGGGGAGAAAGGATAGGTTCTAGCGCTGCTTCCTTGGCTTCAGGGAGAAACCTAACTTCTCGGTACTCAGTGTGGTGGCTTCTTGTCTTCCCGTTAAAGCTGGCAGAGGTGGCTAGGACTCCCAGAGGATGAAAATGTTGCCTCCCAAGCTTGTATTTTTCTACAAACCACTCTTTTTACCTTTGATTATTCACAGCTCTATAATAAGAGGGAATACAAAATAATCCCTGTCCAGTCCCCAAAGGAATGAAGGCCAACCTTTGGCTGTAGTTACATTTGCTTTGGGGAACACTCAAGACTCTTCAAATAACAATGTCTGAGTGACCAGCTTGCTTTTCCAGGCCTCACTGTCCCCCTGGAAACTAACTTGAGGCTGTGGAAGGAGAAGCGCTGGCTCACTGCTGCTCCGGGCACCAGGAGAATGACTTTGGCTCAGCAGGTCTATGCAGTTCCTGTCTGCAAATGGGAGTCAGGCAGAGCGAGTCCATCAGATAGTTCAGACTCCAGTGACCAGTGGCTGATCCTTCGCATCACTGTCCTGGGGCAGCTGGCTTAGTAAGCCACGAACGAGGTCTCGGGGTCCTCAAGTCGGCTGGAGCAGGAACTGGATTCCTAGTATCCAAATGTCCCCAGGACTGCCTGCTTCTCTTGGTTAGTGAAGGTCGCTTCCCCCCTACGGCCTTAGAGGTCCTCTCCCTCTATTTGTTTTACATGCATCAGGCAAGTCCAAAATCATGTATTTAAACTCTTAGGAAAGCAAATCCTTAAGATTTGTTCCTGGATATTGGGTGCTACTTGACTAGATTAAGCCTTGGCCTTGACTCTTAAAAGTTTGATATTGAAAGGGTTTAACTCTGTTCTTCCTTCCTCCTCACCTCACTTTCTGGGGGCGGCTCAGCACCCATGGCCACAGAGTTGGCCACCCCTCGTGGGAGGGGTAAGGGATCTTGCCATTTTCTACTGTTAAGTCAAGGAACTTGTGTGCAATTTACTGTGAACATATTTACCCGTGCTGTCCCCAGGGCCATACAACTAAAGGGCCAACTTTTTCAAGTTAGGAAAATAGTGGTAGAATTGCATTTTTCCTTAGGAAATGAAGCATCAAGTACTTGGGCTAAGCAGGGACCTGCCCTTAAATTCTCTCAGGTTGAGAAGCAGACCTAAGTGGCTGATTGAGTCTGTGTCCTGGCTGGTCAGAACAAAAAACAAAACCCCATCCTCTCATCTTTTGAAAACTGGCGGGGGACCTGGGGCTCTCTTGGCCTTTCCTGAGCCAGGAGACTGGGGCTCCTCCAAGTTCCGCAGGGGTGACCCCAGGCCAAGGACCACCTAGGATGGCACAGGAAAGGGTTCACCTGTTGTGTGCCCTGGGATTTCAGGGAGCCACCAGGACGGGTCGGCTGGGTTCACACCATGTGACCCCAGCTCACTGGTGGTACAGGCAGAGGACCCCAAAGCCAGGTTTCTCTCGCAGGGGGTGAGCGCGCCAAGGCCGAGCTGGCAGTGGGGGCTTCCTGCTGCACCCACTTTCTGACCGAGGACACAGGCTCTCGTCTTGGGGGAAGTTTCGTTCCATTCTGTGTTTCGGGCTAGTGGTGCTCTGTCCAGCAAGGGTACCTGGGTGAGCAGTAGGTTAACCCAGAATTAGGAAGGACTGCGAGAGTTCGGTGGGAAGGTGACTTGAAGATTCAGAAACTTCCAATGCAAATTGATCAGTTGGCAACCTACTCAGTGAATTTTTATACCTCAGGGCCATTTGTAAATCTCTTTCTTCATATCTCTTTTGTATTCAAGTGGGCTGACAGGAGAGAGGATAGTTCGGAGACTTCTTGGCCGAGATCCATCTGTCTCCATGCGTGGCACACATCCCTCTAAAGGCTGTGATCGTGAGCCTTCATCCTTAAGGACTTAAAGGTGTTTTTTCTTCAGTGTGCTTTCTCGCGTCTTCTCTTCTGCCCCTGTCTAGTCAGCCCCGAGGACAGGAGTGGGGGGTGGCAGTGCATAGCAGCTGCAGAGCTTGGGGCAGTTTCCTCCCACCACCTTGGGCTGGGGACCTTCTTTGCTTCTTAGAGCTTTGTGATTGGCTCGGCGGAGCCACTGACATCATTTCACTAGAATGGTCTTAAATACCTTTGGATGGGAAATACCAAGCTCCTCTTGGAGCAACATGGAACCGAATGTTCTAGTGGCAGGAGAGTCAAGTTCTAGGTGTTGGTATGCTAAGGTTCTTGAGTGCACAGAGCCAACATGTCCTATAAGACAAGTGAATACATGTTTTCGAGTTTTACTACCCAGGGGTGTATTAAACATGAACAATTTGGAAGAACCACCGGGAGTGCTGTCTTGCCTCACGGGTCAGAGTACTTTCTGGCATTTGCCCACCCACATCTGCCCGACATGGATTTGCTCAGAAAGTGATTCTTTTGGGGCCAGGCTTCTCTTCAGATTCAACTTGGAGAGAACTATAAAATAGACCTGCTTGGGGCTTGGGTGCCCTTGGTGTTGGTGGCCCAGGCCCCTTGGATAGAAACAGCTGGTCTTAGGCTTCCAGAGCGGAAAGGAGTGGGAAGAACAAGGCTTCGGGACCCCCACCCCCCAGAGAGCCTTAGCCTAGCTCCGATTCTTGCATAACTCCTGTGCCTGAGCTCTCCTGCGAGGGTTGAGCACATCAGTCCTTTGACCTGTCTTGTTTCTGGAGTCCTTTAAATCTACAAATGTATATGCTTTATTTTATATTATTTATTATGTACATATGCCTCTACTGTTGGTACATTGTCTGTGTCTACGATGAGATCTGTCCTGGAGCCCCTCATCAGCGGAGCCTAAGGTTCTGTTGTCCTTTAAGTGGGTGAGAAGGCAGCAACTTTCCATGTTTGCCTTGAACAGGTTGCTGCTCTTTAGTTGGTCCCAGCATCCCTGGCCCCTTTCATTGGGGCCACCTCTGTTCCTGGCTACAGTTTTGGATGGGGGTGGAAGTGGGTCTCTCAACTGTGGCAAGGCCTCTCTGGTACCTCCATGAAATACTTGAGAGGTGGCTTTTTGGTGACTGGGTCTGCTCTGTACGTAGTGGTGCAGCACCACCACGAGCCCAGAGCCTTCTGCCTCAGTCCCACCCCAGGTCAGTGGCCTGGGTCCACACCAGTACCCGCCTCGTCACTCCCACCCTTGGATGATAGAATTCATCTCTTTGGACCATGGGAGCTGCCTGCCCAGCTGGGCTTCTAATATGCCTTTTCTTGCTGGTGAGGCCCAATGCCAACATTGCCTTGGCCCTCAAATAAGACCCTCCCTGTTTTGTGTCTGATTTTCATCCGCCTTAGCCTCCCACTGTATCATAGTGTACATTTCATGCTTTTCAGCAGTGAAGTTTTCTGCACACAGTATTCGGAGCTGTGTACATAAACCTAAAGCACAAGTGACATGTATAGGTTTCACAAGCTGATTGTCATAATGAATGCATTTTATAATTCAAATGATGTTGTAGATTTACAGTTGCTCCTATTTATTTTGTACCAATTTATTTGTAAATTTTGTGATTGTTTTAAAAGGTTTTTGTTCATTTCTATTCTATTTAGATAAATGATTTTCTGTTCACCCTTCTAGCAAATGTGTGTTCCTGTTCACCCTTCTAGCAAATGTGTGCTCCCTCTTTCCCCTTTCATCTCTGCTGCCCAATGGCTTGGCTTTACTGGTGGGAAAGTTGGAGACTGGTTGTCAGCATGGTCACACAGCAGTGTTTCCTTTGGACATATATCACAGTGTCATGTGTTAAGAGAGGTGGGTGCTAGACCTGTGCCTCCAACTTGCAGCCTGATACAGCCAATTCCAGGGGGATGGTCCTTTGCAAGGATTGTAACCTATCCCCCATCAGTTTATTTTAGGTAAGGACACTGAGGGTATCCAAATTTGCCCCTGCAATTTGCTTTTCACTTATAACACACAGTTCAGCTGGGCAAATATCTAAGCTGTGTTTTTTTTTTAGGCAAGACTGAAGGTCTCCTCTAAGCCTCTCCGTTGGCTCTTGAAGATGAAAAGGGCTCTGCAGAGACTCCTGTGCTACACGGAGCCTGAGGAGGAGGCGGCAGGCAAAGGGCTCACCTAAGTAAGGACACTGGGCAGTGAGTCCTGTTCTGAAGCTCTTTCAGCTTCGGTAGGTGCCCCACATCCCCTGCTAGTCCACTGTGGGGTCCACATCCTCTCCCATCACTTCTTCCTAAGCCTTCGATTCCTCCTTCCCCTCCTCACGTCACAAGGTCCTGAAGATCTTCTGGTTGGGGGGTCACAGCCCTGTTCTGATCCAATCCTGGATCACATCTTTTTGAAATCCTTTTTCCTTCCATTTTGACAGGATTGCCTTGAGATACTGCCTGCCTTAACCACCATCCCACATACCCCATCATTGTCCCCAACATTTTGAAAAGTAGGAGGTAGATCTCTATTTCAGTGAAATGTTACCTTCTTGGGAACCGTCTGCTTTCCTTAGCAGAACAGAGAAAGCCGGCACGGCCCCGGGAAGCACTTCCACACCCAGTTGGCTGCTTAGTATGTCCTGTTTTACTCACTTGTAGAGGCGTCCTGAGCTCGAATCGGGAAATTCTCCAAGAAAAAGAGAGGAGAATTTTCCTACTGAGATAAGATTGCCTAAGCTTTCTGTCTGCACCCATGGTGCCCACGTGCTGGTTCACTGCTAAGCTTTATTGTGAAAAAAGCTCTGGGGTTTCTATTTCATGTAACAAATTGTACTCTCCAGGGCGTCTTCTCCGCTCAGCACTTCTGAGGACAGATAGTTACCAGAGGCTCTTGTAGAGAAGGTGAGTGGTACAAACTGAATGACCTTTCCATGGCTTGATTTCTGAAAACTTACTTGATACTTTGTGAAGGTAATTCATTTTAACAGATGATTCCTTATTGAAGCCAAAAGAAATTGAGTATTAGATAGCTAAATAAACTTTGGCTTTCTTTGTAGAACTTTCATCACTTCCCCTCCAAGATCCTCCCTCACATCTGTACTCTTATTTTTAAGAAGTCTCAGAACAAAGGATTGCTTGTAGGGTCCTCTCTCTCTGACATTCTGGGTGTGCTCTCTCTCCTAGTGGATGACTCTGAGGCCTAAGGATACAAATTCGGTCGCCAGAATTCTTGGTTAAAGTGCTTTCCTGCCAGAGTATCCACACTCCCAACAGCAGGCCAACACACGGCTTCTTAGGTTGAGCTGGCTTCTTTCCGACCCCAGTTCTGCCTGATCACTGACTTGAGGGCAACAGGCCCTAACATGAAGTTACTTGCTTCAGAATAGCTGCACCCCAAGTTAGAGGTTACCTCTGGTGAGAATCCTCTCTCCAAAAAAAAAAAAAAAAAAAAAAAAGACTGGACATTTCAACATTTTTCGCTGTTGGGAGAGTTTGCTCGGCAAATCCTCTCTCCTGGTACCTCAGGACCTTGAGACTTGAAAGGACTGTTTCATGGGAAGAGCGTGCATGTGGCTGCCTGGACTTGCGTGTGTGCTGAGGTTTCCCTGGGCCCAGGCTCTCCGGACCTCGTCTACCGCCCTGGCTAGGTGCGCCTTGGAGGACGTAGCTGTGCCTAATCGGGTTCATGAAGCATTCTAGCTGATCTAATTTTTTTCTAGTAATCAAATGGATCAAAGTTATCTTTGTGGTAAGAAACATAAAGGGATCAAAAACTGGTCATTTTGTTTTAAAATGGAAAACAGATTACTTAGACTTGCAGTACCAGAATTAGCAAGCTTGAAATGTTCTGTATTTTCTGTGTGCAGACCTCTTCAGACGGGCTCAAGCTACGATGTGTATTTTATTTTTGAAATTACATACCTTTGTTGGAACAAGTCAGATGGCTGTGGCCTTAGGAAGGAAGATCCTGTGTCTGAGGACAGGGCGAAATGGTTGGGATCACCAGGTGAAGTAGCAAGGTTGTCTTGTTTGTTCTGTAAACAAGTGCATTCTTTTTTTTATGACTTGCTTTCTGCATACTCAGCAGTGGACAGGGTGACCTGCCGCTCCAGTTGGTGGTGGCGAGGACAGGAGGCTGTGGGGTCCAGGGAGTTGCCTGGCTCCACTTCCTGGTGGTTGTGCGTGCATGTCCCCTGTTGGTGGAGGGTAGTGCACGATTTGTCTTCATTTTCAAGACTGCTCAGGATTTCGATCTCAGGGTCTCCTAAAGTTGCGTGTTGTTGGAAACTGTTCCATTTGAGGAAAAACTTGGAGCCCTGTGCTCTAGTCACCAAGCAAGAATGTCATGAGAAACCTAAGTACTGAGACATAAACTACTCAACCAAGTGAGGAACTGGGCCCTTAACTATATGGCAATAACTAGATCATAGTTTCCATTTTTCCCACCATCAAAGGAAGATTAAATAGTTTCCATAACATGGAATGTGGGCAAGGCTCCTACCCTTAATGCAGACTTAGATATGCAGTTGTTTGTCTCAGGCTATTTGTGGTGAATAAGCAGAGTATTTTTAAATGCTCTTGGCAGCCTTAGGGAAAAAAAAGAAAAGGCAAAGCTTTAAACTTGTTGACAAAGTATTTCTTAAATAAATAAATCTGATTTAGAAATACCTAAACATGGACAAAGTACTTTTAAATCTGACATGTCACCACAAGTGGCTTTAAAGAGGTTGCTTAAAAACAAGACCAGTGTGACTACAGAATTTGTAGCTCCTAAAAGTACCTCAGAAAGGATAGCTTGAAGGACCTTCCTTATTTTAGGTCTCAGCAGAGCCATGCATATGGGTTGCAGGAAATCGAAGGTCTAAATGGACTTTTCTGAAACACACCATCTGAGCTGTAACTGCCATCTCTGCAGAGATGACCATGTGAGATGGGCCTTCTTGCAGAGGGAACCCAGCAGGGCTGGGCCAGGGCCCTTGGTAGCCTGGACGTACCCTTAGACTGGGAGTTCAGTCTAGCATCCCAAAAGTGGCACCTGGTACTTTTACAAAACCTGAACGTAAGTGGCTTTCCAAATACACAGAAAAGAAATTCTGAAGAGTTGGGAGATTGTCTTCTCAGTCTAAAATGCCTCTGGTTTTAACAAGCTCAACGCAGCTGCCCTGGGGGCCATGCACTCCCTAGCACACACCTAGCAGGACTAAGAGAAGCAGCACTGCCCTGGCTCTAAGGCCTATGGAATTTGAGCTCGCTAACATGTATTTTGATGACCCGGCGAAAGCTGTAATCAGCAATGGAAGCCTTATTCCAGTCAGGTTTTTCAGTTTTCATCTTTGGACCCACTGCTAAACATACTTGACTAAAGAGACTTATATAGATAAGGTTTTACAGGGACAATACAAAAAGTGTGGTAAATTAAAGGGAAGTGCTCATGTTGGTCCTTGCGGTAAATGGGAAAGTAGGACATTTACTATTGTAAGTCAGCTCTGTAGTCGTAATAACTCACTTCAGCAGTTCTTTAAGACCATGCCAAACCGGGCAACATCTCTATCTTGAGACTAATTAATTGGTGTCTGATTGCTGACATGACTTTGTGTAAAGCCACACAAAGGTAGTGGTTTTGAGGTAGTAAGGCTTTGGCTAAATTACCATGTTTCCTACCTATAAAATGAATGTTTGAAAAGGAAAAAGTGACTTACCTTAGTCTTTTGCACCAAAAAGAACTTTCCATGAAAAAAATCAAGGCCTATTTAAGTGCTATAAATTTAACCATTAATTAGTCATGCTAGACTGTATTTCTTTTGAGAATGTTCAATTGATATTATGAAGCTAAACCTAAACCCAAGTTATTAGAGCTGTTACAGAAGGGATCAAAGTCAGTATTAGAAATATTATACTTTATTGAATTCTAGAGCAACTAATCTACCCTCCCATGTTGACCAATGACAATAAGAAGGAAAGAAATATATGAAGGTTAAAGGAAGAGTCTACACCACTATTAAAAATGTGACAACATTCACTGGACTGGAAGGCATGTAAACCTACTGAAGCACACAGTAATGATCCATTCTTGTTCAAAACAGTAAGAAGTGATTTCACGTGGGACTCTGAGGCAAGCGGACGCCCACTGGTTCTGCCCTGTGTTAGCTGGGGTCTGCTTCCAGAGCCTGGCCGCTCCATCCTGAAACTCGGCCTATCAGCCCTGGAGGAGAGCCGCACTGTGTGCCCGCACTGAACTTTACTTACATTATGCTGTCACGGAACAAGTTACCTTTTCTTTTTGTGGCTTGCGCCTTTGTCCTCTTCCAGCTAAATCATCTCTGCGGATTTAGCACAGATAAGAAAAAGATGGGGTGGGGGCATTTTGGTATCAATCACGTAAGCGTAGAAAGAGGGAAGACTTTTTGCCTTAAAATGAAGTCGCTGCCGTCCATTCCAGATCAGCTGCACAGCCAGCAGGGAACGTTTGTGCAAAGCCACTAACACAATGGCCTTCCCAGTCACGGAGAACACTTAAAAGCTTATAAAAGGAACCCTGACCTTAACAGAAGACTACCTCTAATAATGGAAACACGGTATTTCTCCAGTGATACACAATACTATGTAATGCACTGAGATGGACTTTGGAGTAAGCACAATTTGTAGTATTTTTTGGGGGTCACCTCTTTCCATCATCCTCCTTGTTCCACTCCCTTCAACAGGTCCCAAGCCACAACAGCCATCTGCATACAGTTCAGCCCAGCTTCACCCCTTTTCCCAATACAGATTCCATTGCCAATCTGAACCATCTGGAAAGAGTGTAGACACACGAAACTAAAACAAGTATCTCCCTATGATTAGAATATCTTAAGGTCTTCAGAAACACCTCTGATGGAGTGCCCCCCTCCCGCCAGAACCCACACAGGGACATGGTCTGCGCCGGTGAGTCCTGCCAGAACTTGTTTAATGGGTGCTCAGAGTTTTGTTTTTCTTCCTTATTCTTCCTCCTCCTCTTCCTCCTCATCATCATCTTCATCATGGCAGTGTGTGATTTCCTGGGGCGCCAGTGGGAAGAGGTTGGGGGGTTTAATCTCACTGATCGACCGGGTCAACTGGTGCCGCTTGTAGTCAGTGTCTTTAAAATCCACTGAGGTGCGGTTCCGGGTGGCAAGGGGGGACTCCATCTCATTGATATCTACGTGTGTGTGCTCCACCGTTGATTCGTGGGGCATCTAGAACAAAGTCAGAGGTTCAGAAAGCAGGTGGCACAAAACTTATTTCCCTCCATTTTTTTTTAATAGTTCAAAGACGCTTTAATGATTCTCTCACAGGATTCCAGTAAACCCACTGCATCATTAAGAACATAACAAACCTGCACAATCTTTTGATTAATGATACTTGAATTTTCCACTCCCAATGTGGCTCCACCTTGTGTGCAGAAAGAGTGCATCCATTTCCCCAGGCTTCAGCAATCCGAGTACCCCAGCCGACCAGGCAGTATCAAATATGCTGCCAGTGCTGGGCTTTTCTAAAGCGTATGGCCACCCAGTTTACCTCACAAGCATGAAGGTATGAAATGACCCAACAGCAAATAATTTTCCATCTGGATCCCGAAGGGAACTAGGATGCTCCTGCAGTTGTCAACTGTACAGAGGGCAGCAGTAATTATCCCATACCTTAGATTTAGTCTTGCCCATCAGATAGACTGAATTCCAATCTACTTTAAAATGTCATCCTGAGCTCTCCACGGTAGCACGCAGCATTTGGTTGACGGGGTTTAATGATCAGCTGCCTGCCTGCTGGGTAAGGAACTTTTCTGAACTGGGCCCCACAGCTACTGAATACACACACTGGTATTCCTCACTGAGCTCTAGGTGATTCTAGCTTCCAACCTTTGGCAATATTTGCTTTGCCCATCTTCTTGTAAGTACCGCTTCTTAGCTGCTACACTTTTTTCACACTCAGGAATTCCTAACTTAGAAACCAGATGAAATTCACCATCAGAACTTGTAGGACAAAGCTTTCTGCTTAATCTGTTTCTTTCTGCCTAAACTTTGGAACCCGGTAAAGATCTGTTGGGTAAATATCAACAGGAAGCTGTATTTGACTTGTTTGAGTGGTTAAAACAAGTTGCACTTCACCATGTGGTGATCCTCACTGCATGAGTGTATTCTCAGCAGCAATCCAGCCCACAGCTTACTGATTTTTGATGTGTTGGTTCTGTTAAAAGATCTTCACTTCAGTCTCATGTTTCCACTTTCCAGCAAAATTTGACAATGCTACTTGACTAATTAGTGAAGCTCCAGGAAAGCAGTGGCAACTGCACTCAGAGCAGGGACGCCTCCTGATGTACCTGTCACCAGAGCTACCATCCCCTCCCTCTTTAGGTGGTTGTGCACATAGCCTGTGGTTCATGATGGACATCTAAGCCACCTCAGAAACTGAAGTGTCTTCTTGGAACTCCCTGAAGCTCCCTATCCTCTCTTTCTCCTCAACCCTCAATCTGTGTCCAGATCACTTACGACAGCCTGAAACTGGGTGAGGTGGGAGAGGAGAGATCCTTATTTCCTACTTCACAGCAAAAACAATCTTAAAACATAGGAATATAAAACACCGTACTTCTATTGTTTAGTGCTAACAAAAGAGAAACTTCTTTACTCTGAAGTCTAATACAGGTTGTTTGAATGATAAAGTTATACCTTTTAAGAAAGGAGACTTTCTCAAAGATTCCTTTTATGTAACCTGCCCTTGGGCTTTGCCCATCAGATAGGAATAATGCAAACCCTTCTATTATCCCAAAAATCTGGTTGCAGATCTCAGCCTTAAGAGTATCTTAACTATAGCCTTGGCTGGTGGCACAGGGGATAAGGCACTGGCCTGTGAACACGAAGGTCGTTGGTTCGACTCCCAGCCACGGCACATAGGCAGGTCCCTAGCTGGAGGTAGGTGAAAGGCAACCTTACATTGAAGTCTCTATCTTCCCCTCTCTCTAAAAAGTAATCAAAATCTTAAGATACTTTTTTTTAACTATAAATAGCTTAAAGCTATACCAACTCACCAAGACGTGGGCAGCTCTGAAGAGGTAGCTGAATGGGTAATACAGCAGATTGATGAAAGATGCTGCATAGAGGTCAGCGTATCGCATCACTTGACTGGCAAAGAGGGTCTGCCGGGAGCCACTGCGGAACAGGCTTCCCATCATCCCGTAGCACATGTCCATGTCATGGGTTACTTTCTAAAACACAACAAGACTGAGTGTCAGCTCATTCAAAAAAAGTTTACTGAGCATTAGCTATGCACTAGTCTGTTACAAATCAGAAATATAAAAATCACTTAAAACTTTAGTATAAGTTTTCTCCCAAATCCCATTTGGATACCTTAATACGTCTCTGGATAGAGCTGATATCTGGGCGCTCATTGCTGCTGCTGTCAAGGTGCCTTGAGACAAAAAAAAATCCAGTGAAAATCTCTAGAAAGGACATTTCTTATACCTAGGTGACTCCCAAAATGGGAGATGAGTTTTAGGAAATGAAACTTCAGAATTAGGAAAAAACTTACTTGTAGAGTTCAGCCAAGAAAATATCCAAGCTCTGAAGTTCTTCAAAAAGTGCTAGTTAAGGTTAGGAGGAAAGAGGAAAATATTTTAAATCAAACAAAATGCACCCAGTTTTAAAGTATTGCTGGAACTATCCTAATAGGTGGCAAATATGACTGAAAAAGCCACGGGGGAACACGTGAACTAACTTCCTCCCCGGCAGGAAGCCCACAGCCCCCACCTGCAACGTGGCTGCAGACGAGCACAATCCCCTTTAACTGCCTTTTTCCCACCGCAGCACCACTGCCTACAACCTTGCTGCCAACTGGATGCTGAGTCATCTATGCTTACAACGTGCCAACTCACACTGCATCTTAAGTGTGTCAGCAAAGCAAGCATTAACAGAGAATGAGGTGATATATCCAGGAAATAAAGAGTCAAATCGATTAGATTTCTAAAACTTCATAGGTGGAAAGATGAAAATATGGATGAAAGGCTAGCAAGAAAATTCCACTGATAAGTACAAACAATTCTAACAGCCACATCAGCTCTGTGCTTCCTCTTCCAGTTTTTCTCCACTTGGATTCCCCCAAAGAGAATTAAGCCTTAATGTAATCATTTTTGTATATAACAAATTTTCTTTATCTGCCACCTTTGGGAGAACATAGTGATTTAATCATTTTCTCTCTTCTCTGGGTCAGAGGAGGAGCCACGGTTGAGAAGGGTTGTTACTTGTATCTTTATACACAGAGCACCTCAGTTAAGTCTTATTTGCTCTAGGAAGTGATATTATCCTCATCTTCACATTTGAGGAAACTAAAGCAGATGGTGTCTCAGTAACTTGCCTAAAGGCTGCAGGAGGTTCTTCACCTGTCCCCTCACTGGGTGACCTAGCTAGGACTGACAGAGGAACTCGTGCATCAAACACCTTTACATAACTAAATCCCCAGCTCATGTTTTGGTGTCCAGGGTGTAACTCAGTTCAGAGAATGGAAATGGCCCCATTCTCTACTTCTCAGGAGAGCAAATAAAAAATACCAAGAGCTGGTTAACATCAAGAGCTATCAATGCCCCTGAGTCACAGATATGAGCTGGTGGCAGAGACTGGAGCTAGTATAGCATGGCTGGACACACAGGACTAGAAAGTGGCTTTTACAGGTTAGCTACTACAGGAGCAGAACTCAGGGAGCAAAACTTTGTACTTAAAATTAAAGGGAACCAGGAAGAAGTCTGAATAAAATAACCTCTCTTATTTTCTTCAACTCCGGGCTTTGGAAATATCTGGCTGTCTGGGAAGGAGGTATGCAAACAGCAGAGTCCATCTTTTGACCACCTCTGACCCCTACATACAAAGTAATGGTTCATCAAAGAGGATTGGTTCACACATGGCCACTTCTATAAACTAGCTATGTCAAAGATTTATGAAGTAAGTAATGGCTCCTTACAACTCTTATCAGTCCAGACATGAAGCTCCTGTGCAAGTTCCGGGATCACCAAGAAAGTTCGCCACCCTTGCCGTTTCTTTGATTTTAAAATGTCCCCAAAAATGTGATCTCCAATATACAAAATATCCTTGCCCTTGGCTCCCAACAGATCACATATTGTATCAGATGAACCTGAAAGAACAGAATAAACAATGAGAAAACAAAAATGTCCCCATATTAAAAAACAAGCATTCTCCATACCATAACCAGTAAATACCGTGCTGATTAATTTTATTCTTACAATTACCTAAGCAACACACTAGAAAAAGGGCTCACCTTTCTAAAGGCAATGATCCATAATGGTCTTTTTATCATTCTTTTTATTGCCTCTAAGACAAAACCTCTTCAGCTCCAATGTGATGACCAGAGCTCCTGATCACCAAATCCAAGAGCAACGAAACTACATGTCCAGCTTTAGTGACAACTATAACCCTCAAAATGACCACCGCTTTTCCTTATCACCAGTCTGCCATTAAGTTGCCTTTGTTCAATGGTTTCTCCAACAAACTATGTACCTGTGTCCACAGGGGCTCCTTAAGGATCCCTTGAGAACCACCCCAAATGATTCCAGGACACTGAGAAAATGCCTCAAATAGGTAAAAGAAAGATGTGTGTTGGGGGGTGGAGGGACGGAATGGACGGACAATGACACACCAGATCCTTTTAGTGAAAAGGAAAGCTTCATTAAGACAGACCAACAACTTCTCAAGTCCGTTCTCCCTGACTCCTATGGCCGTGGTAGATGGCTGCAGTGTGCACCTTCAGCAGGTAGCATCTTTAGAACACTAAAGTGGCAGAGGAGCCACTACACTAGGGGGACGTCCATGCTTTCATGGTAGGGACATCTGTGACTCACCTCCTGAGTAGACAATACCGTGCTGTAAGGGGCCCGTGTAGGTACCAATTTTCAGCTTGCCAGTTTTCTGTGAGAAGAGAATATGGACTTTGTAATACTTAGCCATTCTATCACAATCTCTACCCAAAATGCTACTTAGCTAGGCAACTAAATGAAAGGCGTTTCTGAATTATATTTTTTTGAATTATTTGGCTATCTCAATTAAAACCCAAAGTCTTAAAATAATTGCACAAAAGTGATACAGCTAATTAGTTAACAATCCCTGGTTCCTTAGGGAGGGAAAGAGTGGGGGAAGACAAACACAAAGGACAATGTGCTAGCAGACGGCCCACCCTCTCAACTTACAGTATCCACCTGACGGAGCACTGTGCCTTCTCCGAAAAAGAGGGGTTTCCGTGCATCCACCAAGATCAGGTCAAAGTAAGACTGCCAGGGCCGATGGGAACTCCCAGGCTGAGGAAGGAGAAACAGCAAAAGCTGAAACCTCACTCTTAACCTTCAGGCACTGATATTTAATCTCCCTCAAATGCAAGATATGTAGAAATAATAAGTATATCAGAAGATCCCACTATCTTATTAAACACATCCTACTGGAAGCAGACAAGGTAAAAATAAAACTAATGACTAATAATTTCTAGTTTTAAAATCATTTCATCTGCTACTTATTTCACAGATATTTAATATATGAACGAAAGTGTGCACATACTCTGAAATGGGCTAAAAGAGGTTCAGGGGCTAAAGAGAGGTGCAGGTCAATACCAAGAAACAAAGTAAGAGACAAGCAGATGAGCACCAAACTGAATATATAAGCTGATGTGGAGCTCTTAGGAAATTTTACTGGTTATGACCTCAAAAAGACGGCTCCAGCTACACAGTGGCCTCTGGCTCATACTGCAGACTAACCACAGCACTAACGCAAAAGTTATGCCCATTCATGTTATTTTCATCCTGAAAGTGAACCACAACGTTAACCTTTTAAGGTCAAGCGAAAGAGCAATGTGGGCTGTGCTTTTGGATGATCTCAAAATAAGGGATTTACTCCCTGGCTGGTGGCACAGTGGATAAGGCGCCAGCCTGCAAACCAAAAGGTTGCTGGTTCAATTCCCAGCCAGGGCACATAACCAGGTTGCAAGCCAGGTCTCCAGCCAGCTGGAGGCAGGTGAAAGGCAACTATCATACGTTGATGTTTCTCTCCCTCTCTGCCTCTCTCCCTTTCTCTCTTTCTGGAAATAATAAATAAAATATTTTAAAAAGAAAAATAGGGATTCACTAATACTGATTTAAAAAAGCCTAGTATTAAAATTCTGCAAGTATGTGATTAAATTCCAATGAATATTCCTTAAATCTGAGTGCAGCCATACTGTAGGAATAAAGACTTCTCTGTTCAATATCAAGGTTAACTGCTCCCTTGACACAAACTCATCAATAACTAATAGCAAAACCTAGAAACTGTCAAGAATATATACATTTTGTTTTGTTTAATCAGTTATCTTCTTCAACCTAAATATTCTAAACTTAACAACTGTGCACAGAAGTTGTTGGGCATAAAATTATTCTGATCCCATGCCACATGAACATCTCTTTTATTTCTGTCTACTAAAGTTTGCTAGTGATTTTATAATAGTGCCTGCATTATTTCTCATATTAATGAAGATTTCTGAATGGGTCCTGACCAATTCCTTAACGTCAATATTCCAAGCTGATTACATGCATTTATGATCACTAAAGCAATAGTTAGTAATTTACATGTAGTACCTTGGGGCCATGTGGGAAATCAAACAGGTAAGTCATGATTTTCTGGGGGGAAAAAAAATCCAACGTAAGGTTCATTTACTACTTCTACAAAAGACATAATACACTACTAAAATGAAAACCACACATGAGCGTTTCTTAAGACACATCTTTTTCACTATAGGATTCATCACATTCTCATTTCCTTTCACACTTATGAAATTATGGCCATGAAAGCCAGAAATGACTGCTTCATTGTAACAAACATACAAAAATTTCTGACGTTCGCAGTAGGACATGGATTTCTTCTAGGAGATATTTTTGTATAGATTCATCCATCTATCGCTACCTAATTCTCCTACTGCACTGGAACGTAGTTTTGGAGGCAGGGGTCTGAGGTAAGAGCACAGTAAACACTAATGACTTACATGGAGAAAACATACATTGGACTTCTTACTACTGTTCCTAGACCAACCAAGCCAATGAACTATTAGTGTTGTCAAATTGCTTATTCCAAATCACCAGATTTTACATAAAGAGGATTGGGAAGTACTGAGCTTCTTGCTAATACTATGAATCTATAACTGTCTTAGCAAAGATAAGATGATGTTAAGGAGTTAAATCAGCTTTTCTACGTGCTTTAATCATAGCAAAAAAATTTAAGTCAAGAGGTAACACATTTTGAGGGTTAAGAGTCAAAATATCTTTGCAGCATCTTTGGTGCCTGGCTCCCAGCATCGGGGACGCAGAGCATGTGCAATAAAGGCATGATTTAAGTTTTATAAATAATGCGCCAAAGAGATACAGAAGCCATTTTTATCAGTACAAATGTTTTAAATGCCCCCAAATTAAAATGTTCAAGTAGCTAATTGCAATCAGGGAAAACAGTCAAAAGAAATATTTAGAAAAATTTGTTGATCACTCTGATGTTGCCCTATGCTATATATTTCTGCTCTTTTCACTGCGTTCAAAATGAAATGGTAAAAAGTACCCTCACTATATTATTATCTTCCCTGTTATCATCACAGTTCTTTAGGCAAAAATAACTCCTCTGTATAAATAAACAAATATGAATATTAAATACTTACATCTGTATATTTATAGTCACTGTTGGTGGCAAGAAATACTTTCCCTACTTCCTTCATCCGGCTCAGAAGCAAAGGCAGTTTTCCCTGAAATGTAATATAATGACGAATGAAACACTAAAAACACAAATATGTATTCCTTTCTTATGGAATAGTCAGATACTGGACTTCTGTCCACTGAATTGAGAACAGAATGCCCTTTAAGAGTAGGTTGGACGATTACAGATTTTTGCATTTAGAAGACCACATTATCACTATACATAAGTATTAACATATGTAATATACATGGTGTATGTAATGGGTTTATACATAAAATGACACATATGAATGATTATATGCTTATTAAAAGCATATCCCTACCTTCCTCATGTCTGCCTCAGGAAGGACTTTGAATTACCTTGTAATCTTAGTATGTGAATTAGATGTATTAGAGATCAGGAGAATTTGATTTTAAATATCACCAGCACAATCCTCTACATGGAGAGGATTAAATAGAACTTCACTGTATACACTTTCATTTTTAAGAAAAACACTCTGCAGAACTGAAATGACATGTGCAGTAGACTATCTAGAAATGCCAGGTCCACCTGTAGATACATAAGGAAATTCTAGCTCCTCATATAACCAGAGAGAAAAAACAGATTTTCCTTCTGATATAGTGAATAGGCTCCTTTACTTAAATTCTTCTAGAATTCTCCTGAACCCCAGTGTTCTTTTTGAAACAACAAGGATTGAGGTGGGAACAGAGGGGAAACAGGTGGTACAAAAACTGAAAACAGTAAGTAAACTTTACCAAAGTACTTGAGAAAATACTGTATTATGCTACTTTTCCTCTGTAAGAAGTGTGTATTTACTTTTTATTTTGAAACAATTTCAGACAAAGAAAATTTGTGAATAGTAGAGGGTTCCCATATAGTCTTCATCCAGATTCCCTTAATATTAACATCTTATATAATCATAGCACAATCACCAAAACTAAGAAATTAACACTGACACAACACTATTAACTAAACTACAGATTTTTCTGAATTTTATTAGGTTTTCCACTAATGTCTTAGATATTTAAAAACTTTCCTTATTATTTCTTGTTGATAGGTTAGAGAATTTAAGTAAGTTACACAGATGTACATTTTTTAGATGACCTAACACAGTGGTTATGATTTGAGTTACTACTTACTAACTGTATAAACTTGGTCAAGTTATTTAATCCATTTATTCCTCAGTTTCTTCATCTATAAAGCAGAGGTAACAATACCTAATTCAGGGTTATACAAAAGATTAAATGGACAATGCATGTAACCACTCCAGCTGCTATTATAATTAGAGCTATAAGGACAAATGGAATACTGGATCTTCTTGACTATCAACAAGTAATAAAAACTATACTAAGACTTAGGTTCTGGCTGAAAACTCTTGGGAATTATACTTGGCATATATTATGCCAAGATAAAGAAATACCTTCCCTTGTACATTCATTATAAATAGGCTTGTTAGTATATTAATTTCTCTAACAGGTAAAATAAGCTATCATATAGATTTCCTTTATGACTTACATCTTTGACTACATACTTCTCAAGATTTTCAACTGTCTTTTCCTTGAGGGAGCCCTAAGGGAAGAAAAAAGGGAAACAAGAAAAAAACAAAACCAGTTTTTAACAGTTTATAAGACAAATTGTGTCTACTATCAACCCAGATACACTTAAGTATTTACCAAAATGGAAAAGTAGATACACTGGAGAAAGCCAGAATAAAGTGGCAAATGTGATTTGCTGCAACTCTGCCTCCAAAATGTATTTAAAATGTAAAACCTTTTATTTTAAACTACAAAGCAAAAGGCATCTCCTATTTTAGTCAGCACAATTTATAGTAAATATAATATTTGATGTTATCAGTCAAGTGGGAAGTATTTGAAAGGAAAAAAAAAAAGACCATAATTGTCTCTATATGATACAGCAAGTATAATACTAACACTAAAATCCCTTTGAAATACGTTTGGAAAATACAACAAATACCATCTGGAAGCCAAGCACCACTACTGAGGAAAGATCAGCTGTATACCACTAAAAGTAGGACAATCAACGACAAGAACAAAAGTATTATAAAAAGCTGTCACTAGAGGGCAAATCCGTGTTTGTTTAAGAAGGAAAACTCTACTGGATTTGCGCTTAGAAGTCAATGTCAGATCATATAAAACACATGCATGCCCTGACTAGTGTGGCTCAGTGGACTAAGCACCGGCCTGTGGACTGAAAGGCTGCTGGTTCAATTCCCAGTCAGGGCACATGCCTAGGCTGTGGGCCAGGTCTCCAGTTGGGGGCATGCAAGAGGTAACAAACTAATGTTTCTCTTGCATGTTAATGTTTCTCTCTCTCTCCCTCCCCGCTTGAAAAATGAATAGATAGCTCTGGCTGGTAGCATAGTGGTTAAGGCACTGGCCTGCGAACCCAAAGGTCGAAGGTTTGATTCCCCAGCCAGGGCAGATAACAAGGTTGCAAGCCAGGTCTCCAGTCAGGTCTGTGGCTGGAGGCAGGTGAAAAGCAACCATACATTGATGTCTCTCTCCCTCTCTGCCTCTCTCCCTTCCCCTCTTTCTAAAAATAATGAAATAAAAATCTTTAAAAACTAACTAAATAAAAATGAATAAAGTAGTAAACACACACAAATATGCCCATGAGGAAGCAGGTAAGGAAGACATTCTTAGGTACCTTGTAATGAACCCAGTCAACAGCATCCCTCACATCCTGGAACATACTCCGGTAAGACATGAAGAGGTCTCCATCTTTAAATCCTGTTTCACAGCTGCAGAAATATGAAAAGAACATGACAGGGAATCCAAGGGAGGATGAATAAAATACATGTTGCTCAGGGACCTAAAGTTCCCATTATCACATGGATAAAAGGTGCTGACTAATTAATTAGGAAAATAATTACTCTCTAATGAAAACCCACTTTAACCACCAGAGATGACTATACTGTTCAATAGAATACAGTATCCGTGAACAAAGGCAAAGTGATAGAATGTATTGAATGGAAGCTAAAAGGTCAGTTCCAAACATATCACATTCCTTTATTCATCACTTTTAAGAAACAGGTACCCATCAAAGAAACATTTGAAAGTTAAAATTGGTAAATCTAAGTTCTCTCCACCCTGACTTTCTTGATGTTGTCTCTGAATACAAAGGTATTGCCTATTTTCTATTTAGCTTAATGACTTAGTGCTGTGCCAAATTCAGTGCCTTGCAGTGGGTTAAGATCTAAAAAGGATAGAAGTTAGCAAACTCTGGCACATATGGCTGAATTTCAGCAGTGGTTACACAATTCCCTTAAAAAGAGAGACTTAAAGCAAAATTTTACTTCCAGAAAGATGAATGGTATTGATCTCTCAATCAAATCTTGCTGGGTGGGCCTGGGAATGAAAGTAAATTACTGTCCCTGAATGGCTCCTGGGTAGCTGCTGTGAAATGAGTAGGGGGGTTTTAGTGCAATTCTGCTTGGACAGATAAGCATCACACAAACCTCCCACTCAGTTGTCACATTTAGCACCTCTGCTGGCCGTCTTCATTCCCAGGAGAAGCCAATCAGAAGTGGTCCCTTCCAAACATGGCTGCAGCACAGTGGCAAGGAGAGGGGCCGAGGGGGAGGTGAGAGCCTGCATGGAGCTGCTGGTGCTGTCCCATCTCTCTCAGGCTGGCAATGAGGCATCTCTCACTAGTACTAAATACACTTCAGAAAAGCAGAAAAGACCTACAATGGCCAGTTCTCTAAAACCCTGTATATTAATTTTTAAAAAAGCAATCGGAAAAAAATTACAGTGTATACATACCTGGTATATCTGGGACAATTAGTAAAAAAATCTACAAGGCAGGCCAACAGGTAGGTCTCTGAAAAATGAAGAACAGATATTCATAAGCTACAAGTGAGACAGTTCTAATTTATTTCACCTCCCTTTAGCAAAGACAAATAATCTTGGTAAAAAGAGGAGACAGCATCAGCACTCGAAGCATAGAATAAGTCTACCTGGTAGGTTGAATAGTGTATTCAGAATGTAAAATCTTTCAGTGTCATCTCGTTGGATAAATTTATTTGGATACTGCTCTCTAGTTTCTGGTCTGAAAGAAAAAAAAATTAAATACTCAGAAAACTAACATTATAATAACTGTGAGAAATATTCATCACTCAAAAATTCATTAAAATATTCTGCTGACTACATGCAAGGCGGACTTCCAAATATTCCACAAGATAAACAAGCACCGGTTCCAGCCCTTAAGAAGTTTCGGTCTGGTAAGGGACAATTATAACACGGTAAGAAACTGAGGGTGGGGAGTCCATTTTATTTATGGTTGAGAAAAGTAAATGAGAGTAAGGAGAGAAAAATCTAGGAAGGATTAATGAAAGTGGTAGCATATGAGCTGGACCTTAAAGGCTAGGTAGACCAATTCAGAAACTAGCCCTATCTGTGTAGAGAAATGGAAGCAAAGAAAAATAAAACTATAAAGGTAAGCTGAGGCAGATCATGCCATTGTTCTTATACTTTGCTCAAGGGCAAGAGAGTGTCATTGACAATGTTTAAGCGGAGGCATAGAACCAGCAGAGCTGAATTGTAAACACTGTAAAAACATTAAATCAGCTGCAGTTTTAGGATAAAATGGAAAAATAGATGTAATATATTGCAAAAATAGCTCCACATTCTTCCCATCTCTTTGTAATATGACTTTGTGGTTCCTCAGATTATGAGACTGCACCCTAGAATACAGGCATGAACAGCAATAAACAGGATAAAAAAAAAAAAAAAGACGTCAAAAACACTTCTGCATTGGGGCCTGCCTACTCTCACTGCCCTTGGAACTCTGAGACTCTGAACGAGTGAGCTAACCTGCTGGAGGGAAAGGGCTATGTGCAGAAATGAGGCACCCTAGCCAACAGGCTGCCAACTGTCAGATGGGAATAAGGCCATTCCAGATCAGCTGAGGAACCCCAAAACTGTCCAGTTGCCTCTCAAAATTTTGATCATTTTAAAATGATCATTGTTTAAGCTATTAAGCTCTGAAGTAATTTATTATGCAGTTGAAGTTAAGTTACACAAATGAAGTTACAAAATCTGTTGCGTAGTTACTACAGCAGTCTACATGAGAGCAGCAGGGGTCTACTCTAGAGTGGTGGCAAAGGAAATTACAGGGAAGAATGTATTTAAGAGAGATTGTCAAAGTAAAATGAACAAGATCAGGCATCTGACTGGATGTGGTAGATGAGGGACATAAAAATCAAAGATAATGATGTTCACATTAAGTTGCCTCTCAGAGGGTGGTGGTTCCAGTGACAGAAATATGAAACTGGATAAGAAGCAGATGTAAGACGAGTTTTATTTTAGATACATTACACTCAAAGTAAACAGATTTTTACAGGCAAATAGAAACAAAGGTCAAGAACTTAAAGCAATTCAGACTTGAGAGGTAACATTTAAGCACAGGTAGTATGTGAAGTCATGAAGACTGTTAGAATAGAGGACACCATGTAAGAATACAAGGGAAGAGAAGACTGAGGACATATCCATGGAGAACATTTAGGGTTTAAAAGAAAAAAGCCAGTGAAGTTGTTAGAGATGCACGAGAACCCTGGAGAGTGAAATGAAACCCTGCAAGAAGAAAAAAGGGACAGTATTAATAAAAATATTACAGAGAAACTGAAAGGGAAAAAAACTAAAATATGAAAATGCACAATTCTCATGGTGAATTTATGGAGATAATTAACAAGTCACCTGGGTCAATTCCTGGTTGAGTTTTTAAACTACAAATGCATTAACTCTAGTTAGAAATATAAAATCACATTGTTTCCTGTCTTTGTCACCCATCTGAAATAAAAGTACCAATAAAGAATAACTTTGTAGAATATGTCATCTTCTAGTCTTCCAAAATTTTCTATAATGAAAACCAAGGTGAAAGGGAATGATATGCTTTCTTCAGTTAGGTTTAGTAAGATGACATTGTCCCTTTAGATGTACTTTCCCATTCCCACCATAATTAAAGAGTAATTCCTTTACATGGGGATAGCTAACAGTTATTAGGCAATTAGAACCCAAATTGACTTACATAGTTAACGATTACATTTTGTTTAAATTAAGTGTCAAATCATGCTAACATATCTTTTAAATTAATTCAGGGGCAGGTAATATATCATAAAAGAAGGAAGCTGCTAGACTACTGCTAATTTTCTGCAATCCACTGAATAAAGATTCAATCTCAATATTATCATATTCTAAAATTTTAAAAGCCTTTGTCATTGCCTATAAAAGAGGCCTCAACACACTGACAAGGCCATGTAAGGTGCTGCCTGCTGGAGTCCTAAATTTCCTTCCCGCCTTGTCTACCACATAACCAACAACTCTCTCCCCAGCATCTTCCATCCTCAGCCTCTCTTTTCTCCATGGACTTTTCCTTCTGACTTTAAGACTGCACAATGCGGCCCTGGCTGGTGGCACAGTGGATAAGGCACTGACCTGTGAACCTAAGGGTCGCTGGTTCGATTCCCAGACAGGGCACATGGCCAGGCTGCAAGCCAGGTCTCCAGCCAGAGCCTTGGCTGGAGGTGGGTAGGAGGCAGCCATGCATTGGTATCTCTCTGTCTGTCTCTGTCTGCCTCTCTCCTTTCCCCTCTCTCTGAAATAATAGATAAAATCTTGAAGAAAAAAAAGACTGTACAATACTAAGTGCTGGATGAATAATTTGAATGATTCTGCATTTACTCAGAAATGACTTACTTTTGAAACACTACTAAATGTTCTTCCAAAAGAACTATTTGGAAACATTACTGGCTTAGTTGGGAGAAGAAAGATGATCAGTGGATTGTGAGTTAGTAAATCTAATCGTAGTACTAATTTATAGAACTGTTTCTCTTTCTTTTCTTCCTTGACTATCCTTCCTTCAGTAACATAAAAATCCCTTTCTAGACATTAATAAATAAGAGTGTTGGTTCATCTTTGCTGGGAATCTAAATTATAAAGGCAATATCAATATATAAAATAGCTGAGGTTGTTAGTACTATCTGTGATCACTTTACATTCTAAATCTTGCAACCTAGTAATTTATGGATTTTGAAACCCCTCATGAAAGGAATAGTGAAAGAAGAGCAGATATAACAGTGAAAGAAAGGCCTGTTCCAATATATCAAGATGGGGTATTTAATTCACACTTTTCTCACTATATATGCTTGGAAATCTTTAAGCCTATGTAATTCCAGCTGAGGAGTCTTACCTAAGATGCTTCTTTCTAAGCAGCGCTTTAGTGTGACCCTAGTTTTAACAAAAACTCTAGTACAGTTTCAATTAGTGTATGCCTCTTATCCCAAACGTATGTAGTAAAAAGACACTGTCTCTTTAACAATTTCAATGTAGACTGTGCAGTTTTTACTACTTTCCCAATGAGAATAATACATAGCGAAGTAACATGAGAGATGGACATATAACCTATTTTGGTTTTAAGAGTTGCTTTGACCCTAATACAGTGGCAGTGATAAAATTAGATAGTATAATAATAGAGAAGATGTATAACTATAAAGCCATGATTATGGAGGTTGTCAAATTGTAATATTATGATTTTTAAACAGAAAATTGGGATGCTTGACTAAAAATAGTACACACTAAATCTTATCTGCTGTTACTAGGGTGGAAAGTCCAAATTAGCAAGAATAGTGGAATTATTCTAATTATGAAAATAAAGCTTATTCTTATTGTTTTAAATATAATCACCTTGTGTTCATTTTAACCCCATGTTTGTTGGGCTCTTTTTAAAGATTTTATTTATTTTACATTTTTTTAATACAGACAGGGGGAAGGAGGAAGAAAGAAAGGGAAGGAAACATGTGTGAGAAACAGACTGGTTGCTTCTCGCACACCCCCAACTGGAGACATGGCTCACAACCCAGAATCAAACCGGCAACCCTCTACTTTGCAGGCCTGTGCTCAATCCACTGAACCATACCAGCCAGGATTTTAATCCCATGTTTAAAAATATTTTAACATAATTATAAATATCTGAAGCTATTCATTAGAATATTAAAAACAATGCTATTAGCTGTTAAAAGTCTTAAGTCATTTACACCGTTATGATTTTTAAATTTTCAAAGCCCTTTTATGTACATACCTATTCTGAACAGCTACCTGGGTACTGTATTAAAAGGAATATAAGCCCTGGCTGGTGGCACAGTGGATAGGCACCAGCCTGTGAACCCAAAGGTTGCTGGTTCGATTCCTAGCCAGGGCACATAACCAGGTAGCCAGCCAGGTCTCCAGCCGGATCCATCGCTGGAGGCAGGTGAAAGGCAACCATACGTTGATGTTTCTCTTCCCCTCTGCCTCTCTCCCTTCCCCTCTCTCTAAAAATAAACATATCTTAAAAAAAAAAAAAGAAGAAGAAGAAGAAGAAGAAGAATATACTAATCTTAGAATTTCAAATAAGGCAAAGTCCCTACACTTTTTGGGGGGCAAGTTTCAAGATTAGTTTTATTGGATGCTGTATCATTAGAAAACAAGAAAAATTATTTACCTATTTTTAGAGAGGGGAGAAAGGAGGGACAAAGAGGAGAGAAACATCAATGTGAGAAACACTGATAGGTTGCCTCTCTCACCCCAACCAGGGACTGAACCACAACCTAGGCATGTGCCTTGACAGGGAATCAAACCAGCAACCTTTTGCATTTTGCAGGATGACACCCAACCAACTGCACTACACAGATCAGGGCAGAAAGCACTTAAAAAAAAAAAAAAAAAAAAAAGTTTTTTTCATTATTTTCAGAGAGAGGGGAAGGGAAAGAGGCAGAGAGGGAGAGAGACAGCAATGTATGGTTGCCTTTCGCCTGCCTGCAGCTAAGGACCTGGCTTGCAACCTGGTTATGTGCCCTGGCTGGGAATCAAACCAGCGACCTTTGGGTTCACAGGCTGGTGCTTTATCCACTGTGCCACCAGCCAGGGATAAAGCATTTATTTGAAACAAAATGTAACTGCTAACTATAGTCAGTTTGGGTCTTAACTGCCTAATACATAATTGTTAAGTGTCCTTATGTTAAAGAATTCCTCTTAAATTAAAAAATAGGAAAGTATATAAAATCCAAGGAGACACTGTCATCTTCACATTGTTTGACAAAACAAAACAAAACAAAACACCAGAAAGAGGTTAAAAGTTTTCTTTGTACTCACCCCCTTATGAAGTTAAATCCATGTGCACAGACCAAGAGATTTCCATAAGCATCAACTTTCAAGAGATTTCCATATAATGTATCAAAGACAAGTCCCCTTTGTGAAAATGAAAACATTATGAATAATGCAAAGTAATATGGACAATAATCACCATGAACCAAACTCATTTTATTCAAGCTTTATAGCAACTTAAATATGTTCCAAAATATAACCTGAAGCTAAAATGAGTGAATGAAATCTTAAAAACTAATCCCAAAAAATTTAAAAATATTTACTCCATCTAGATAAATAATCAGATGTTTTCTGTAATGAGCAAGAGCTTTATCAAGCAAAGTGTAATCTATAATTCCTCTTAAACTGGTGCTCTCTGAAACAGTTTTTTAATTTCCTTGGACAACTGAGCTGGCTTTTATTTCCCTCTATAAGATGCTGTATATGGGACATACATGATGGTGACATCTCAAATAAACGTCATCCTTAATCTTAAATCTTTCCTATTCAATCCATTAATGCAACCAATCAAGAAGCTCCTGATTACCACCTTAAAGTGTACTAGCTAAACATGTAACTAACTGCTCGCCAATAACCAAAGTTAGGAGCATCTGTGATTAACTGCTGCCCATCAATTTAATCCATTTTCTTTTCCATAAATGGATCTTCTTCAATAGCAATAAACTAAGCTTAATTCAAGAACACAAAGACATGGTGTATGTAAAAAGTCCTTGGTAATTTTAGAATCAACACCAAAAAAAAAAAAAGAAAAGGAAAGAAAAAGAAAAAAAAGATAAAGGGGCCTTAATTTTTTTTTTTTTAAAAAGCAGCCTTTAAAAATTACCTGGTAGGCCCTGGCTGGTGGTGGCACAGTGGATAAGGTGCCAACCTGCAAACCCAAAGGTGGCTGGTTGGATTCCCAGCCAGGGCACATAACGAGGTTGCAAGCCAGGCCTCCAGCCAGGTCTGTAGCTGGAGACAGGTGAAAAAGGCAACCATACATTGATGTCTCTCTCCCTCTCTGCCTCCCTCCCTTCCCTTCTCTAAAATAACAAAATAAAATTAATTTTTTAAAATTACCTGGTAGGGAATGTAGAGTCATAAGCAAAGCTGAGCAGTTCCTGAGGATAGCCAATAGAAACTAATCTCTCCACAGTAAGCTCAAAACCAAGGGACTCGTACTCCGGGGACTTGTACACTGCACAAAGAAGAGGTTCTTATTAAAACAACAGTCAATTCAAATAGAAGGCAAATAAGTGAATTTCTACTCTTTCCCAATTTCTCCCTCTTCCTAAATTTGCTATTTTTCTTCTTTTTGCCCCAAATTCATGCTTTGTACTACCCCAAGTAATATCAGAACTCAACTGTTAGTCTGTGGAAACAGGTCATATTATATTAGGAGCAGCAGATATTTCAGATATTTCCTTCATTCTTAAGAAACCTAAACCAAATATTTTTTTTCTTTTTTCTGTTCTTTTATGCCTACAACCTAATGGGAGGGAACAAAACTTATATGCACAGCTATGATATTAATCATGAGAATGTAAGATAGAGAGGTCTATATATGTTGAAGGCTTCACTGGTATGCATAATTGGTATATGAATCCTTCAAAATGAGCTTTTAAAAAACCCAGTCTATTTTTTGAATTCCTATTGGATTTGACTTGGTAGCTGCTTTATATTCCTCCTTCCATCAACATATTCTATTTTTTAGGATTAACTTGTTTTCTTATCAGCCCTAATAATATAGTCATCAAACTTGCATTTTACAGGTTATTACTACAAAATCAACCATAAAAAAGACATGTCTGAGACAATTAGGAAAATTGGGATGTGAACTGGAAGTTAGATGTTAAATGTGATGAAAGGATTAGGATGTGCAAGTACATGTATAAAATATAATCCCTTATCAGCAAAAGAAGCATACTGTTTTTCATATCTTTTTTTTTTTAAAGATTTTATTTCATTATTTTTAGAAATAGGGGAAGGGAGACAGGCAGAGGGAGAGAGACATTAATGTATGGTTGCGTTTCACCTGCCTCCAGCCATAGACCTGACTGGAGACCTGGCTTGCAACCTGGTTATATGCCCTGGCTGGGGAATCGAACCTGCGACCTTTGGGTTCGCAGGCCAGCGCCTTAACCACTGTGCTACCAGCCAGGGCTTTCATATCTTTTTTTTTTTAATTATTATTATTTCCAGAGAGAGGGGAAGGGAAAGAGGCAGAGAGGGAGAGAAACATCAATGTATGGTTGCCTTTCACCTGTCTCCAGCCACAGACCTGGCTGGAGACCTGGTTTGCAACCTGGTTATGTGCCCTGGCTGGGGAATCGAACCAGCGACCTTTGGGTTCGCAGGCTGGCACCTTATCCACTGTGCTACCAACCAGGGCCGCATACTGTTTTTTACAGGTGAAATAAAATGGATTTCGGAATATGGGGGTTTCTCTATATTGTACATGTCTAAAATTTTCTATGATGAAAAAATCTTTTTAGACTCATCATTGCAGTTTAGTGTAAAGAAAATGTTGCTCCTTTATAATTTGGTTTCTTCAAATTTGGAGGAGGGGGCGCTGATATTTTCCTAATTGCCAAATGAGGTCAAAAACGTATCCATTCTATTTGCAGTCTCATAATAATGTAACTATTCCCACTACATTATTATAGCTCTCCTATCTATGATTAACACATCACCTATGGCTCTAATTTTTTTTTTATTGCAATTAGCCTGCCTATCCAAGTTAATTCTAATATTTTGTTTTTAAGATTTTATTCATTATTTTTAGAGAGAGGGGAAGGAAAGGAGGAAGAAAGTGAGAGAAACATTAATGTGTGGTTGCCTTTTGCATATTGCATACCTCCAGCTGAGGACCTGGTTGGAGACCTGGCCTGCAACCTGGGTATGTTTCCTGGCTGAAATTGAACTGGTGACCCCTGGGTTCTCAGGCTGGTGCCTATCCACTAAGCCATACCAAGTGGGTAATGCTAATGTTTTAATGAGTATAATTCAACTTTCCCTTTCCAAAAGCAATCCTTTAGAATATTCCTGGTAATACATGAAAGAAACCATAAAAATGGTTGCCTCCACAAAAGGGAGATGAATGGCTAAGAGACAGGGGAAGGAAGAAGGAAGACATATGTACTTTTTTTTATACTTTTTAAAACTTGTAAAGGACTTTGAACATTCACAGTCCTTGAATAGACACTTGTCATATTAAGAAGCCTAGACTTGTTAAGGTCCTTTAGGAGATGCTGAGTCTTGCCTCATCAGAATAATGCCCAAAAAAACTGTTATTTCTTTCGTTGTATCAGGGGTATTAATAATTTAATGCCAATGCCAATGCTAACCCCAGCTAACACTTTCAAAACTGGCTATATTTTTCCTTCCCTTAATTCCAACCTCATCCTTACCCATCCCCAAAATTTTTTCTTGAAAGCTTCAAGTGTGGAATTCTTAAATCCAGATGTTATACTCTGTTGTAAAAGAAGTGTTAAATTTTCATACACACTAATAGGGTAAGAGCAGTATATTATCATAAAAGCAGGAAAGCATGGTATCCACTGATTTCAATTTGAATTAGTTTGATAACATTTCTCTTACCCCACCCAGTGCTTCCATCCAAACTGAAAATAACATTTTTTAAAAACTTCCAAAAAACAATTACTTCTTAACCTACGAAGCCCCACTTATTTCAAACAATAGTTAACCAAAATTCCAGTACAGCTAACCAATCTGGATAATCCATTGACTTTTATATGATTTGGCCCATACAGAGTGTTTTCAATTGTTAATTTTTTGCAAGAACAGTATGCTGGATATGCCTTAAGAATGGGAGATAAAAACGAAACCTTAATCACGCCTATGCAGCCTCACCCCTAAATGAGCCATTTTCACTAGAGAATCAGGTATAGAGTGATAGAGTAATAGTGATTAAAACCTATGTCTAATGGGATAGTTTAAATTAAAACCCAAATCAATTTACTCAGAATTTTTAGTGAAAAAAGTACTGGCGGGGTCGGAGGGTAGGTTAATAAAATCTCAAATACTCATTTTGCCAGGACAAACTCTAGAATAGCAGGGAAAAACACTATATACATTTGCCACATTGTGTTTATTCCAGGGCAGAACTGAGGTGACTTTCTAAAAACTCAACCTATATAAACACTTTAAATTTCCTTTCTCTCAATGAATTAAAGGTACTTCCCAAAGGTATGATGTATTTTCCCTGTTTGCTGACCTGAAGTTATATATAGCAACTAAAGACATCAGCAGAGATAGAATTTAGGTTCTCTTAAGTAAGACATCAGCAGAGATAGAATTTAGGTTCTCTTAAGTCTCATCTAAAGCTCTTTGTGGTGGGGTACACTACGCTACTGCTGTTATAAATGAATTTGTAGATTACACAGTCCATCAAAGCTTAAGCTTGGGTGTTGAAATGCACTACTATCCCTCTAATTTCTTTTATTACTCCGAACAAATTGCTCTAGTCACAGATGGCAATGGATTTAGCAAAGAGAGTCCAGGTCCCACTTTGACAGCACTATCTATTTCACTAAGCTCTGTATTCATCAGTAAGAACTATGAGCTATTGACATTTTCTCATAAGCTTCCCAGATAACCATTTCAGTAACATGAACTCCCAGGTCATTAAATCACCTGTCAGGAACTGCAAAGTACAACTGGGGCTGCAGCTGCACAGAGCATGAGTTTAGATGCTTTCTGCTTAATGTCTTGAGGAATAATCACAATTTGTTCTGACCTGGTGACAAAAATGACTATTTCCTGAAGCCTACAAAGTACCACTATTCCTAGAAAAATAATTAAGTAAATAAGTAAAAAGTAAAATTCCTTTGCTAAACAAAGGCCTGCCTGGACACACTGGGGAATCATACACGTCACCTCTGACAGACTATACAGTGCTATGCCTCTCCACAGCTGCGAAGGCTCTAATTTCAATTTCTCTCATAAAACTGGCTAGTAAATGATGCATAGTTTCAAGCTCAATTTTTATAACTGACTTCCCAAAACAGAGCCAGCAGCTTCAGAGTACATATAACCTCACACATGAACTGCTTTGTTCTTCCTCGACAAGGTCCTCAGGCCTATCCTAGTTTACCCAATATCCAAAGACAAAGGAAAAAGTTATTTCAAGGGCCAGAGTCCAAAAAAGGGGACTGCTTCAGCCACTAGGGCAGCACACTATGTTCTCAAGTTACGTAACTAGCCTATAAAGAGAACAACCAAAGCTTTGAAAGCTAAAGCTACTGAGAGCATTTAGAGATACTCTTTACTCCATCATCAACTGCAAGGGAAAAAAACACTTCTTCAAAAGACAGCAACTGCATGCTGGGGGGATGAAAGCTGTGAGCTCAGTCTGAGTAGATGCTGTCCATACAAGATAGAATTCAGGTTAGGGGAGACAGTGCCTTTGAAATGAGCCAAAAACTTTCTGCAGGAAGTCTGAAATTCTCATGCACTCTTTACCTTTGCCACCAAGACACACTGTGATAGTAGTTTACAGATTCTAGGAGGGGAAAAAAGGGGCAAACCTCTACAGAGGTTCCGGCCTAGCGGAGTGCTGCTGCCAAAATGAGAACTCACATGAGGCAGACGCAGATGCAGAGTGTCACTCCAGTCTCGAAGGAGTTACACTGGCTCTCCTGTTAAAAAAACAAAATAAAGCAACAAAACAAAACAAAAACAAAAACAGGTTTTAAAACTGTTGATGGG
This sequence comes from Noctilio leporinus, assembly GCA_004026585.1. Taxonomy (NCBI): domain Eukaryota; kingdom Metazoa; phylum Chordata; class Mammalia; order Chiroptera; family Noctilionidae; genus Noctilio; species Noctilio leporinus. The sequence goes on from PVIW01005041.1 coordinate 103,371, forward strand.
CTGGAATGGAGAGACACCATTTGGAAATTGGTATTTATAGGAGTTACTACCCCCTCCTGTCTAGAAGCCTGAGACTATTGCTAAAATTCATCTAATTGGCTATAACAAAACAAGGGTACCGAAAATAAGCCCAAGTATTGTGCATTATTTACTTTTCTGGCACCCTAAGAATGGAATACAAGCCAAGCTTGATCCTGAAATGTTAAGTCAAAAGGAAAAACAGAAAAATTAATTTATTTTGTCTTATTTTCCCTAGCATATTTCAGGTAATATGGTAGAAACTTAATGCAGCTTAAACAGTATTTAAAATTGAGACAGTCTAAATAGATTACAAGAATAAACTAGAGCAATCTTATCTCCATTTTAAGTACCAATTTAAACTAAGGCTACCTACACCTAACTACCCACTTTTCTATCCTTCCAACACCTGAATTTGTCCTCATGGTAGATAAAAAACAACTTCATGCTGCTAAAAACCTAATCAGATATCTAAATGTGTAATCAAAGGTAAAATTTTAAACTTTGACTCTGTTAGTGGATATCTGCTCTTGGTAAATGGGAGTCACATTATTCTACTTCTGTAATGTTAAAGAAACTACCCAGTTTAGTAAAATAAGTGATTCAAAGATATATGAAGAACTCTTAAGGATACACTTTTAAGATATGTATTATTTTAGATTTATAGGCAGTCATTTTTCCTTAGACACATTTAAGCTAAACATATGGTTAGGCTCCCAACTTCTGGAGTTTTTTTTCAAAGGGAGATGCTACTAAATAGAAGCGCAGAAATTAGTAAATATAATGTCTAAAAGCCCTAAAAACATTACAACTAGGAGAAAGCACCATCAGCTACTATGAAAAACAAAATCCAACCCAACCACCCAAGAATAGATATTTGCTTTTATGATATAAATGTGATCAACATCAACATTCTCTAGTTATTTAGACTATTCAATGTTGGTTCTCTGCGACTCTAACTAGAAAATTTGAAATAAAATCTTTCCAATTCTCATATAAACAGATACTAGAGAACTTTTCCTATTTTCAAAATTATCTGAAGACCCTAACATAGTAACAGACACAATAAAAATTTTCATAACTAACCCAAGATCGCAAATGATCTAAAAAGAGATGTTGCGCCCTGGCCAGGTAGCTCAGTTGGTTGAAGCTTTGTCCCATGTACAAAACGATCATGGGTTTGCTCCCTGGGGCATGAATGAGAGGCAACTGATCAACGTTTCTCTCTCACATTAATTTTTCTCTTTCTCAAATCAATAAACATATCCTCAGGTGAGGATTAAAAAATTGATGAAAACTTCTAAAAAAGAGCTCTACTTTAATTTACATGAAACACAAAAGCAAGATACTGTATAATATTTTTCGTACTATAAAATGAAAATAACTCCCAAATGGCTAGGTATGTAATTAAGTGAACGAGTGGAGTTTGAAAGAATGCCAATTTACTGCAAAGCAGAACTAAATGGTAATTAAGGTTTGTTTAAAAATTACTAAGAGTAAAAAAAAAATACTAAGAGTATCAGAAGAATGTACATTTTAAAATAAAATGGAAAAAAAATGCCTAATTCAAATATTCTCAAGAACCTGCACACTTACTAGAAACTTATATAGAGAGTAATTTTTCTATTTAAAACAGGAAAACTGGGGCCCTGGCTGGAAGCACAGTGGATAAGGTGCCAGCCTGCTAACCCAAAGGATGCTGGTTCGATTCCCAGCCATAACACACATAACCAAGTTGCAAGCCAGGTCTCCAGCCAGGTCCGTGGTGGGAAGCAGGTCAAAGGCATACATTGATATCTCCCTCCCTCTCTGCCTCTCTCCATTCCCCTCTCTCTAAAAATAATAAAAATCTTTAAAAAAAGAAAAAAACAAAAACAAAACCCAAACAAATGAAAAAAAAAGCAGGAAAACTAAAAATTAGTGAAATAACTTTAAAAATGCACTTTAACCAAAGCGGCTTATAATAAAAATTGATATAGCTACTAAGTAATATTCCCCCCACCCAAAATAAGGTTTAACTTAAATTTTTGCTACACAACTTGATTCCATTATCATTTGTTCTTTTTTCAGTGACCATTATCCCCAGGATAAAGTGAACATTCAGAGAACATGTAAGCACAAAAAACATAATCAAAGGTAGCTATTACATTACGATTGTTGTGAAAACAATTTATCTATGTTGAAAATAGCGTATATTTTTAAAATTATTCATTTTAGTAATATTACTGATACAACAAATAATATTGTGTGCTACATGCCAATGACTCTGCTCCAACTCCTGGCGACCTTATGAATGAGAGATGTTTACAATGCCCGGAACTCAACAGCCCTGCTCAGGTCTCATAGACTCATGCCCATGGCTTCTTTCATGGAATCTCTCCATCTGGTATCTGGTCTTCCTCTGTTTCTGCTGCCTTCTATTTTTCTCAGCATTACTGTCTTTTCCAAAGAATCCTGACTTCTCATGATGTGCTTGAGGTAGGACAGTTTCAGTTTTGTCATTTTTGCCTCCAGCGATGTTTCAAACTTTATTTGCTCTAGGGCCCACTTGTTCGTCTTTCTGGCAGTTCAGGGCATCCACAGACCTCTTCTCCAACACTGTATTTCAAATGAATGGATTTTTTTCTCACACTGTCACATCCATATATTATACAGGCATACCTCAGCAATACCGTGGGTTTGCTTTGTCTTTATAAATACCTCGGGCTAACCAACTGCACCACTGGTGCTCCTGGTTTGTTTTCAGATCACTGCAATAAAGCAAGTATCTCAATAAAGCAAATCATAATCTCTTTGCTGTGGAAGGTCTTGCCTTTAATTTGTAAAAAAACTAAACTGATCTGTGGAGCACAATAAAACAAGGTATATCTGTAACTGGAAATAGGAGGGTGTAGATGTCCCTCGCTTTGGTCTGTAATGACATCTTCGCTTTTGATGATCTTTCTTTATCTTCCATTGATACCCTTCTAAGCCTCAAGTTTTCTCTTGACTTCTTGGCTACAGTCTCCATTTGAATTGATGACTGAACTAAAATAAACAAAATCTTTAACAACTTAAATGTTTTCATTTTCCATGTTCAAACTGTGTATTTCTTCTGTAATCATGATTTTTTATATAACATTCACAAAAAGTATCTGACTTACACATGGATACTTTTATGACTGGCAATGAGAAGTAGAGATCATAAACACTGGTAAATTTCTTTCACTTACCATGTAATGGAATTGGGTTTTATTAAGTCATCTTTTAAATTTCCTGATGCTCTAGGAACAAGCTACATAATATTGAGAATTAGAGATAAATTTTAAATTACTGAAAACTATCGTTGCAATACAGAAATGACATAAAGGGAATCAAAGATTGGGAACTAAGTATAGACTTACATATATAAAATATAGGGCTGCCGAATAGTTATATATAAAATGTATATCCAAAAATAATAGACTTGAGGGCATTTATCTCAACTAATGTAATGAACTTTTATCCACAGTATAACACAATGGAGTATTAGTCACTTTTAAATTCTTTCCTAATGTAGGGAGACTATGTTAAAAGCATGCTTGGTTGCAGAAATAGGACCTTACTTTTCTGAGGGAAGTAGTATAAGAAATACTTTTAAGGAAAAGCAGTAAGAATAGCAAAAGTAAATACTATCTCAAACAGAAATGAAAAGACTAAAAGACCTTTAAATTTAAGTGTCTTTTTAAAAAAATTGCTTTTTTGGCATGTTGTCAGCTTTCTCCACCTGATTTTTAATTTAACTTTATTAATGATATTTTAAAATCATACACCAAAGTAGAAAGAATATTAAATGGGCCACTTTAAACCCCTCACCCAAGCTTTAACAATTATCACTAGTATGAATTTTTATTTCATCCGTCCTCCTTAATTTTTTTTTTTTTTTTAAAGAGGGAAAGAAATATCACTGTGTGGTTGCCTCTCACATGCCCCAATCTGGGGACCTGGCCCCCAATCCAGGTACATGCCCTAACTGGGAGTTGAATAGCAATCCTTTGATCTGCAGGCCAGCACTCAATCCACTAAACCACACCAGCCAGGGCAATCCTCCTTAATTTATCCTCCCAATTTAATAACTTCTTATCATATCAAGGCATTTTTAAACTCTCATCTTTCAGAGATTATTTAAATAGCACAAGTATACACAAGTATCACACATAAAGAATTATATGTATTAAGCAGTTCAGGTGACCCTTTGCTGCTTAAACAGGCGGCCCATTTGGAAGCCAATGCAATACTACAACAGCCTTTTATCAGCAAGAGTTATAATAAAAGCCTTCCAAATTAATGGTTGCTCAGAAATATTTAAAATATACTAAGGCTATCAATTTTAGCCTTGATGAGAAAATCAGTCATAGCAAAGGCACTGATCTTTTGGAATAATAGTATAGCTTAGTATTATCATGCACTAATACTCACAGGAAATCAAAGTAACATGTAAGGTGACATAATAGGCCAAAGAAAATAAAACAGTGCAAACAGGTGAGAAAATTTTTAAATTAGGGATACCATGAAAAATAGTTAAATAGCTTGGTTCAGTAAATGAAACAAATAAATAAAGACAAGAATTTTTTACCTAAGGATCACTAGACTTATTCCAAAATATGTTCTTTCTAAAAGACACACTATCTCAAAAACAATAGAAACAAAAAAATAAAACTGTTATATGAGCTGCAACACAAAATGTCTTTTAATTATTTTCTCATCCCCTTCCTGAATAATCCTTTTAAAAATAAACATAATAGAACTTATCCAAATGAGCCTTCTCCCATGTAAACTAAACACTTCCTGAGGCAATATATACTTATTCCAATAATGCAATCATTACTCAAAACATATTTGAAATTCTTCTTTCAAAATGACTTTCAGATTCTAAAGCACATTCATTGTTCTAGATATCCTCCCTGGGTGGCACATTTTCATGAACAGATTAATTTGGGGGTAGAGGGAGAGTCACTGAATAAAATTATTGTGGAGTTATAAACTGGTTCTGAGAAAACTTACAAAAGAATTTCTAAAATGTCTTAAGAAATGACAAGTGATACTCTCGCAAGGTGATTAGATAAAGGATAATCTCTATTTGGAAACAAGAAAGAGAGAGAGAGAGAGAGAGAGAGAGAGAGAGAGAGAGAGAGAGAGAGAGAGAGAGAGAAAGCCAAGTTTATTTGTTCATTTTTTGGCCTGAGACTCTGCCATAATCCTGAACCACCACACAACTGCAACCAAATACTTTATGGGCTTTTCCCTCTCTGTCAATCTTACAGAGGCCTACCCATCCCCTAGTTTCTTACTGTCAACCTTCATAAGGCTGATGAGGTGTTCAGCACAAAGGGCCTCCACCAACTTGACACACATAGGGTCATCACAGTTGGATGCAAGCACATAAAAGACAAGCTTAGTGCTTGTCTTAAGGCTTTGGTAGCTTCGCGAATTCTACGTGCTAGGCCATGGATGTAAAGCGGTCTTCACATCCATTCCATTTCCAGCAACAAAGCCACCCTCCACCCTGGCGATGGGTGATGCGTGGAGCTCAATCTTGAATGCTCCCAAGCCTCCACCTCTGTGCAGCTCTGTTGCCACAGGGAAAGAGGTGGAAGCATATTTTCTAAAAGGGTTTCCTTTTATAAAAATTTAGTCTTTTAAGCCATCTTACGTGTTTAATTTTGCAAGTGCCTCAAATCCCTTTTGGAGACTTACATAAAGTAATCTATTGCTTTGTCACAATTATAAATAATGAACCCTCCAGCTATCCAAACCTATTCCACCATATGCCCTGTCAAGTTCAGTTTTTCTAATTGGATCCATGATACAAATCATTGGTTGGACTTAAGCACTAAATTATTATCATTCATCTTCACAATTCTCCTTTTAGGGTTGAATCTTCATAGTACACTATTAGATTTTTATTTTATTTGGTTTTATGAGAGTATTTTCCAATTTATGTTTATTAATAATCTTATCAACTACAATCCTAGTTGGATTTTTTTCCCCATTTTTGAAAGGGATCCTCTTTTGGGGTTTTTAAAAAAATCTGTTACCCTAGTTTCTTTGTTCAAGCACTCAGCTTATTCCCTTATTCTACTGTTTCAGAAAAATAAGAAACAAAATAACAAACAACAGCTCAAAAGCGCTTTTAAGAAAGACTACTCCCTCACTGGTGGCACAGTGGATGGGTGCTGGGTTGAGAACCCAAAGGTCGTTGCTTTGATTACCAGCCAGGGCAACATAACCAGATTACAAGCCAGGTCTCCAGCCAGGTCCGTAGCTGGAGGCAGATGAAAGGCAACCATACATTGATGCCTCTCTGCCTCTCTCCCTTACCCTCTTCCTAGATATAAAAATAAATAAAATATGTTTTAAAAATTAAAAAGGAAAGACTATTAAGGAAAATAATGCATTTTCCATATCAAATTACACCTATTTCTGTATTTCTTTAATTTTCAATTGTATATATTTGATTCATTCACAAAGTGATAAATCCCTCAAGAATAAGTCGGAGGGTGTATATAACCTCAAACTTTCACCGATATGGCGGTGCCCATTCCCCAACACGCAAAATCTCTTGTATATAATCATCATGTGAGGAGGGCTGGAGATTATAAATTCTACATTTTCCAAATTCTGAGAAGGATGCCTTGAGTACTGCCTCAAGACTTGGGACAATGAAAACTATCTTCTTTAGTTGGTACCAAAAACCTTGCAAGATATATGCTCCTTTAAGAGATCCTGTTGTCGCACTTAAGAATTTCAAATATGTGCATCCAGTTTATATACAATCCACAGTTAAGTTCAACTTAGCTGATGTTCCATACTAATTTAACACATCACTTCAGCAAGGAGCCTTGTCTTTCTTTAAGGAGACATGCTGAAGCACAAACACAAAGGTTTACAAAGTCATATGATTCATTTTTAAAAAGTGCTTTAGCTGCATCTATAGCAAAATTATTTTTGCCAAAACCATTCAGGAAGGAAGGGCAGTCTTTTCAGTGGTGTTAAGAAAACTAAATATTCACATACAAAACAATTAAGTCAGACTCTTACCTTATACCACAAACAAAAATTAACTCAAAAATGGAGCAAAGACCTAAACATAAGAGCTAAAACTAGAAAACGCTTAAGAGAAAATCTTCATTATATTGGACTTCGGCAATGATTTCTTGGATATAACAGCAATAGTATAAGCAACAGAAGAAGAAAAAGAGACCTTACCAAAATTTAAAACTTTCATGCATCAAAAGATGCATCTTGCCCTGGCCAGTTGGTTGGAGGGTTGTCCCACAGACCAAAAGGTCACAGGTCTGATTCCTGGTCTGGGTACATGACCAGGTTACAGGTTTGATCCCTGGTCCGGGTTCGTATCCCAGTCAGGGCACATATGAGAAGGCAGCCTATCGACGCTTCTTTTTCTTTCTCCTTCCCTTCCCCTCCCCTCCTCTCTCTTCTTTCTTCTCTCCTCTACTCTCTCTAATGAAAAACTGTCCTCAGATGAGGATAAGGATTACATTAAAAAAAAAAGGATGCATCTCAAGACAGTGAAAAGACATCCAAAGGTCCCTGCCGGTGTGGCTCAGTTGGTTGAGCATTGTCCCATAACTGAAAGGTTGTGGGTTCGATCGCCGGTCAGGGCACATACCTAGATTGCAGATTTGATCCCTGGTCCTGGTGCATGCAATCCCCGGTCCGAGTGCGGACAGGCAGCAACCAATCGATGCTTCTCTCTCGCATCAATGTTTCTCTCTCTCCCTTCCTTTCTCTCTATAAGCAATGAAAAATGTCCTCAGGTGAGGATAAAAAAAAAAAAAAAAAGGACTTAAACAGAACTTTCTCCAAATAATATATACAAATAGCTAATAAGCACATGAAAGGTGCGCAACTTCAATTTATTAAACATTAGAGAACTATAAATCAAAAGCACAATGATATGCCACTCTACACTCATTGGGATGACTACTATCAAGACAACAAAAGCCTGAAAACAAGCATTGTCAAGGACGTGGAGAAACAGAAATCCTCAAAGTATTGTTAACAGGAATATAAAATGGTGTGAAGTCACTCTGGAAAAGTATGACAGTTACTCAAAAAGCTAAACAGAATTATGATCCAGCAATTGCACCCCTGGGTATATATATTTAGAAGAATTGAAAGCCAAGACTCAGGACACATGTGCACCCATGTTAAGAGCAGCATCATCCACAATAACCAAATGAAGGAAGCAGCCCAAGTGTCCACTGATGGATGATGAATGAACAAAATGTGGTCTGTACATACAGTAAAGTATTAGCCTTAAAAAGGAATGAAATTCTGATACCTGCTACAACATGGACAAAACTTGAAAACATGCTAAGAGATATAAGCCAGACACAAAAGGACAACTTTTACCTGATTTCAGTTAATGAACTATGTAAAATAAGCAAATTCAGAGACAGAAGGTAGATTAGAGGTTACTAGGGATTTAGGGAAGGTGGGAATGGGAGGTTATTGCTTGATAGGTACAGAGTTTCTGTTTGGATCATAAAAAGTTCTATAATGGGTAATGGTTAGAGTTGCAGACTGTGGATATACTTTATGTCACTCAATTATACACTTAAAATAGTCCAAATAGTAAGTTTTACGTGTTAATTTTATCACAGTTTTTTTAATAGGAGGAAAAGGGGTGCTCTATACCTTGTTGAGATGTCTTCAATGATAGTACATCAATACTATATAATATTTCTTGCTTTACACTGGTTTTCATTACCCATGCAGGTAAATTTGGTGAGTATATACATACATATATTAGCTAACAGAAACATGATCTGAGTGCCCTGAACTGTAGTCCAAGAAAATTGCACCATGCAGAAATGCTCCAATTTGAATTTCAAGTAAGTGCATCAATTCCAGGAACTAAAAAAAATCAGAGTAATCTATAGTAGGTCCCCCTTAGCCATGGGGGACATGCTTCAAGGCCTCCAGTGGATGCCTGACACCACGGACAATACTAAACCCTATATGTACTACATTTTTTTCCTATAGGTACCCATGATAAAGTTTAATATCTAAAATAGGCACTTTAAGAGATTAATAGCAATAAAATAGAACAATTATTGTATAACAATGTACTGTAATAAGTTATGTAAACATGAGCTTCTCTCTAAATAGCTTATTGTACTGTACTCATTCTTCTTGTGATGTAAGATGATAAAACGTCAAACCTATTATTCCTGGATCTGTGTAGCCATCCCTGACTTGCAGTAAATGGCTTGGTGTCACTTATTTAGGGAGTCCCTTGCTGAAGTTTTCAATGCTTTCTGGCACAATACATTACTGTCAATCAGAACTGTCTTTTGTTCATGTCTTCCACCCACAAATTTAGTATCTTTACCATTTTAACTAAGCACTTATCACACGTGGCCATAGCTTTTGCAGTCTGAAGTGAGACAGCATAACCAGCACAATTTTTTCCCTTCTCCACAATTATAAATACAGAAGATTTGTTCTTATCCTGGATCTTATCAAAGAACGTTTACCTTTTCACTTAAAGAAAGCACTTGTATGGTGCTTCTCTTCCGCATATACAAACTGCACTTTGGGGCCATTGTTAAGTAAAATAATAGTTAGCTGAACACAAGCACTGGGATACCGCCCATTGATTTTGATGTTAGTTGTAGGCTGTCATATATGGCCTTTATGATGTTGATGTATGATCCCTCTATTCCAACTGTGCTAAGAGTTTTTATCATAAATGTGCACTGGATTTTATCAAATGCTTTTTCTACATCTATTGATATGATCATGTGATTTTATCCTTCATTTTGTTTATGTGATGGATCACATTTATTTGTGAATATTGTACCAACTTTGCATCCCTAGAATAAATCCCACTTGATCATGGTGTATGATCTTTTTAATGAATTGCTGAATCCAGTTTGCTAGTATTTTGTTGAGGATTTTAGCACCTGTGTTCATCCAGGATGTTGGTCTAATTTTCTTTCTTTGTAGTGTCTTTATCTAGTTTTGAAATTAGTATAATGCTGGTATCATAAAAAGAGCTTGAAAATCTTCCCACCTCTTGAAGTTTTTTTTTTTTTTTTTAAGATTTTATTTCATTATTTTAGAAAGAGGGGAAGGGAGAGAGGCAGAGAGGGAGAGAGACATCAATGTACGGTTGCGTTTCACCTGCCTCCAGGCACAGACCTGACTGGAGACCTGGTCTGCAACCTGGTTATGTGCCCTGGCAGGGGAATCGAACCTGCGACCTTTGGGTTCGCAGGCCGGCACCTTACCCACTGTGCCACCAGCCAGGGCCTCTTGAAGTTTTTTGGAACAGTTTGACAAGGATAGGTGTTGGTTCTTTGAATGTTTGGTAAAATTTGCCTGCGAAGCCATTTGGCCCAGGACTTTTGTTTAATGGGAGTTATTTATTTTTTTTATTACTGCTTCAATCTCATTAGTTGTAAATTGGTCTGTTCAGGTTTTCTGATTCTTCCAGATTCAGTTTTGGCATATTGTTTATTTCTAGGACTTTATCCATTTTGCCCAGGTTGTCAAACTTATTGGCATATAGTTGTTCATAGTATTTTCTTACAATCCTTTGTATTTCTGAGATGTCAGTTATTACTTTGCTTCTTTCATTCCTGATTTTGTTTATTTGGGTTCTCTATTTTTCTTGATGACTCTCATTAAAGGTTCATCAGTCTTGTTTATCTTTTCAAAGAACCAGTTCTTGGTATCATTTGTCTTTTTTCTTAGTTTCTATGTCATTTATTTCCACTATCATCTTTACTATTTCCCTCCTTCTACTTAGTCTGGGCTTTGTTTGTTGTTCTTTTTCTAGCTCTCTTAGGTGTTGGGTCAGATTGTTTATCTGAGATGTTTTCTTGCTTCTTGAGGTAGGCCTGTAATATTATACACTTCCCTCTCAACTCTGCTTTCACAATGTCTGAAAAATTTTGGGTTGTAATGTATTCATTTTCATTTGTTTCCAGGTAATGTTTGATTTCTTCCTGATCTCATTGCTAACCCACTTGTTGTTCAACAACATGCTATTTAGCCTCCATGTGTTTGAGTGTTTTTTATTTTGTTTGTTGTAGCTGATTTCTAGTGTCAGACCATTGTAGTCAGAGAAAATGCCGGATATCATTTCAATCTTCCTGCGTTTGTTAGGACTTGTTTTGTGTCTTAACATGTGGTCTACCTTTAAGAATGTTCCATGTGCACTTACCAATTAAATCCGTCTTATTCAGTGTGTCATTAAAGCTGTTTTTGTCTGGAACATCTACCAATTGGTGACAGCACGGTGTTAAAATCCCCTATCATGACTGTACTGCTGTAAATCTCTCCCTTAATGTCCACCAAGATATATGAGCACCTAAATATTTAGATGCTCATATATTGGGTGCATATATGTTTATAAAAATTATATCCTCATGTTGGATGGATCCATTTAGTATTATGTAGTGACCTTCTCTGTCTATTGTTATGGCCTTTGTTCTGAAGTCAATTTTGTCGGATATAAATATTGCTACTCCAGCTTTTTTTTTTTTTTGCCTTTAAGCTTCTCTTTGTCTTTAACCTTTGACATTGTGATTATGTTGTGTATTGGTGAGGGACTCTCCATGCTTCCTGAACTTGTGCCTTCACCACATTAGAAAAGCCTTTGGCCATTATTTCTTCAAACAGGTTCTCTATCCCTTGCCCATTCTCTTCTGGTACCCCTATGATGTACTTGATGTTACTCCAGAGAGCCCTTAGGCTTTCCTCATTTTGTAAAATTCTCTGTATCTTTTATTTTTTAATTTTTTTTTACATGCAAAAATACATTTATCAACATACATTATTTTTACACATATTTAAAGTACATACTGGGCTTTGAAGAGTTATTACAAAAAATTTTAAATGTGCCAATAGCTTACATAATTATTACAATTAAATGATTGTATTTTAGATATACCGTAGCAAGATTAAGCAGTTTTTCTTCTTTAATACTGATTTTGCTATGGAATGCTATTTTTGTGAAATATATCACAGAAATGGTGTATTGCAGGACTCATTTTTGTGAAAGTTGTCCTAGAGATAGTACCAAACCCATAGTAAAAAAGGAATTTGATTTTTGAGTCAGATCCTCCCCCTTCAAATAATATAACTCAACTTTATTTTAAGCCACTGGAACTACAACTTATTCTTTTTGGCATTTTCCATCTTAAATAGTAAATTTATTTATTGATTTAGGCTGTGTGCAGGTCTTACTTCTTTCAGTACCCTCACCCTCTGTTTTTCCCCTACATGTGTTTTACAAGTTGAAGCCTTCAGAAATAATGGCACTTGCAGTGCTCAGCCGGTCCCCAGAGTGGAAATTATTATGTCTACTAAGTTGAGGTAAAAAAAAAAAAAAAATCCCTAGGATTTAAATAATTTTGTATAATGGTATT
>PVIW01005042.1:0-115765 GCA_004026585.1 Noctilio leporinus
ATATGATCTCACCCATTACGGGACAATAGTGAGCAAAACTAACAACAAGCAAAACAGAACCAAGTATATGAATACAAGGAATAGGCCTTCAGTGGTCAGGGGAAAAGGGGTTGGGGGGAGGGGGGAGGCAGAGGCAAGAAAGGAGAGCAGCTTAGACAAGAACCTAGTATAAAGGAACCATGGACATGGACAACAGGGGGGCTTGACTTTGTGGGGAATGGGTGGGTGGGGAGGGGGACGGAGGGGAGCAAAAAGGGGATGGATGTAATACAACAACAATAAAATTTTTAAAAAATGCAAAAATAGTGTTTTAAGTAACTTCTGGACCCATTTAAATGCCAAAATACTTTATATTATAGCTACTCTCCACATTTCCACCCTTTCCTGCCTCCAAATTTTAATGTTTTCCCATTTAAGGGAAAACTCAGGGCAAATGATTTGAGCAATCTTTTTTTGTTGTACTCTCCTCATATGCTAATTTATCACATATGTATGCAACATTACAATTCTGGTTCTCTAATTTTGGAGCTTTTATTTTTTTTCACTTTTATATGTAAACATAATTTCTGAGAAAATTATTTCTGTCAAGGTGTCATAAAAGAAAATTTTTCCAAATGATGCTTTCATATTATGAAGGACAAAATTACAAAGAATCCCACTTGAAATGATTTCATTTACTGGCACCAGGAAACAGTAAAGGAAGTACTTGGTGGATAGGATGGTGTGTTGTTAAACATACATTTTTCCCAAATAACATATCTTTATTATCTACAGACAATGACAAATTGAGAGTTCAAGCAATAAACTGAGTTCATCATCTTAACTCAATATGAAAGAAAGATGCATCTTCAAATATTCATTTCTATCCAGTGCCGAGATCGTCAGGATTTTCCTCCTTAGGACCTTTCAGATAAACCAGGGGTGAAGAACCAATGATCTGCTGGCCAGATCTGACCTACCACCTGCTCTTGTAAATAATTTCATTGGGACACGATCATACCTCTTTCTTAATATATCTGGCTGCTTTTGCACACCAATAGCTGATTTGAGGTGTTGTGAAAGATCTTCAAAGCCAACAGAGCTTGAAAGATTTACTTTTGACCCTTCAGGAAAATATTTGCCAGTCACTGCATAGGCAGTAAAAATCGGAATGGAGCCTAGGGCAGAGAAGGGTAACTAGCTATGGGATTTTCTTTGTTCATTTTCCAAAATACAGACTAAACTTTGCAACAAAATGGTTATCTCCACATGCAAACTATACTCCAGTACTCTCCAAAGTATCAATAAAATAATAGTAAAACCATGCAAAAATATTCCACCCATGATGGTACAGAAAAACAAAAAAAGAATATTGACAAATTTCCACAAGACAGGAGTTGAATGGATTTCATCTCTGTGTTCATCAGATCAGAGAAAACAGAAGAGGCTTCCGTGGAGGTGGGCACAGTGCTTTCTGGTGAAGTCCCCCCGAAAGCCCAGCAGGCACAGAGAGTACAAGTAAATGGGGGCTGGGGAGTGGGAATTAGGGTTATTAATTAAAGGACTTACTGTGCACAGCTTTCTGTTCAGGTGGCTGCAGCATTGAGTCCCATCTTAAGCCTCTGGTAGGGCTTTCTAATGAGAAAAATTTATTTGTAAAGAGTCCATTAGTATGTATTTTAGGACTAGAAAGAGGTATAAAACAAGTATAATGTCATTGGAGCCGTAGGGTAAAAAATCATAAAAAGAAAAGAAAGAACAAAAGGCAGCTGGATCAGGAGATAGAAGTAAACTCAAGCGTGTTTCCCACAGAGACGATGTTGGACATTTAATGCTGCTGGGAATCTTCCGAGTGTCCTCTCTGTTTGATGGCCCCGCTCATTGTGACTACTGCTTCCTGAGGTGCAATTTTTATACTTTCTACCTTCCATTACAACTAGAGTGCAGATATATGACTGATTCCCCCAATCAGTTGTATCTACTCAAGACTTTTGTTTGTCCATGACCCACCCAAAGAAGCAGACTGGGCCCAGGGCATTTGCTCTGTGGCTATAGGAGACAGCAGGTGTGGAGTGAGTCTAGGGTCCAGGGGGTAGCAGCTCCCTAACTAGGCAGTGCTGTCAATGAGTTTCTGGCAACTGCTGGCTCCAGGCAGTTTTTTTCCAGAAATTGACCTTTCAACTCTATCTCTTTCCCCAATTGGGTAGTTAATTAAGTATCTCTTAATTAATCCCTTCTTGATTAAACTAATTGCAGTAAATCATTTGTGCTGCACTGAAAAATTCTAACCAATAAAACATAAAAATGAAAGGCTCTTTGCTTGGTAACAGAGCTGACCCTAGGCCTGCCAATGTGCTATCTGTCCTCATACCCTAAAGGGAAATCTGTATAAAGACAGAGCCTTTATTCCTGTAGAGAAGTAACTTTCCCTTTCAGAGCATAAGAGTTGGGGGACAACAGCATCACAACTCTAAAATAAATGCAGGCCACCTCCCTACACTAATTAATGTAGTTCTTCGGTGCTAAATATAAAATACTATCTATTTTTCTCTGAGGAGTTTGAGGAAATAGTCATCCATCACAAATAAGCAACAATGAGAAAGGATCAATTACACAGCAAAAGATGAGATCTTAGAAATTAATAAAATAATTGCAAAATAAATTATGTTAACTCTAGAAACTAAATGACAGAATGGAAACAGATACAGGAGATATTAATAACAGCTAACATCAATTCAAGGAAAACTTCTAGAACATAGTCCATGTCACCTTCAAAAGAATAAGAATAAAAATAGCATCAAAATTTTTTCTCATCAGCAAAACTTCAAAAGGATCAATAACAAGTATCAGTTAAGGGAGTGACATGGAAGAATTATGAAAATTTATTTTATACTTCTTCTTTCAAAGAAAACAAAGACAATCAGAAAAGCAAGCTTGAAAAATGTATTACAGTAAACAGAGAGGAATCCAAGAAGACACAAATTATGGTTTCTTTAAAACAATGGAATGACTTTAGGAGTGAAATAAACAGCAACAACAAATAATCAAAGAATGGTAGTCAGGAGGTTGGAGGGCTAGGTAAAGACTATCTTCAAAAAGGACCTAGACTCCATCCCATGCATGCCATAATAAGATGAAGGCATGTGTTATCCACCAAATACAATTTCAAGACCATTAGAAACCAGACAAAAAACTTTAAAGACAAGCCAAGTTTTAAATATAAAACAAAAAAATGAGGTGTTATTTTTGAGTCTCTGATGGAGCATAAGAATAAAGAATACATGTCAAGCCCTGGCTGGTGGCAGAGTGGATAAGGCGCTGGCCTGCAAACCCAAAGGTTGCTGGTTCAATTCCCCAACTAGGACACATAACCAGGTTGCGAGCCAGGTGTCCAGCCAGATCCTTAGCTGAAGGAAGGTGAAAGGCAACAATACATTGATGTCTCTCTCCCTCTCTGCCTCTCTCCCTGCCCTTTTCTCTAAAAATATAATAAATTTCTAAAAATTCGTATAAAAAATAATACGTCAAATGCATTTCTTAAAATCAGTCATTCTATTTTTCATGTTGATTCTGAAGTAAATATATTAATGAAAATATTATAGATTATTTAAATTTTTTCAAAGTATAGTATCAACTTATGGATAAAAATTTGAAGAATTATTTATCTCATAGAGCAAGATATAAAGACACAGGCTACACATGTTAAGACTAGTGGTAAGAGAAGAAAGGAGAGAGAGAAAGTAGGTCTGCTAGGATGGTCCAAAGTTTAAAATCAAGTAATAGAGGGTTAATTATGTGAATTAAAATGTTAAAATAATAATATTCTGAACAAATTAGAAGGAAGAAGGTGTACATCATCATTATAACTGCTAAATTCTTTATTTTTTTTTAATCAGAAAGTCAATAGGTGAATTAAGGTGTATGTCTTAATTCAAGCTGCTATAACAAAATATCACACAGTAGGTGGCTTAAACAACAGATATAGCCCTACCTCAGTTTACTGCTCTTCACTTTATTGTGCTTCACAGATACTTCATCAGCAATGCAGCAAGACCCTCCACTAGCAAAAAGATTATGACTCACTGAAGGCTCAGACGATGGTTAGCATTTTTTAATTAAGGTATGTACACTGGTTTTATAGACATATGCTGCTGCACACCTGTTAGTGCTACAGGATAGCATAAATGTTAATTTAATATGCATAGGGAAAGCAAAGAAAAAAGAAAGAAAGAAAATGTGTGGCTTGCTTTATGGCGAAAGTCACTTTCTTATGGTGGTCTGGAACTGTACCTACAATGTCTCCTATGTATACCTATATTTCTTCTTCACATTTATAGAGGTTTAGAAGTTTAAGATCTTGATGAAGGCCCTTTTCTTGCTTATATGGAAATACCTTATCACTGTAACCTTCGGATGACAGAGAGAAGGGAAGCCCTGGTGTCTCTTAGTCTTCTTATAAGGGTGCTAATCCTATCAGTGAACCGCCATGTAAACCAAATTACTTCCTACGTATCCACTGCCAACTATCACACCAGACGTTAGAACTTCAACATGAAATTTGGAAGAACATATAAATTCAGTACATAACATTATATGAAGATAATAAATCAACAAAAACATAATAATTAGTGCATTCTTTTAAATTATGAATTAACCTCCAAGGATGCTCTGACAAGATTTTAATTATTTCTAAGGAGTGGCACTAGAAACAGAAAATCAAGACAGGAATAGCTTTTGGCTGTTAATTTTGTAACTTCATGTCATTGGGATATTTTTATGCTGTGTGCATATGTTATTTTATAATTTAAATGAAGCATTGAAGTAAGATAAATACCATATCTTTTAGGATAACCGGAAAAAAGTTTTGATACTCCAAATTTTTAAATCATCAAAAATAATGTGAATAGAATATATGTTACAAATTAAAGGTTTTACATTTTTGTTTGGGCAGCCAACACATATTGATTACCATACACGATAACACATCTCAAAATAAGTTATTCATTAATTTCTTAGAAAAACAATTTGAAAGTTGACAAGCTCAAGCTGTACCAACATGAAGAAAGTGACACTGGACTGCTTTATTCAATAACAACCATATGACATTTCTTCACAATAAAAGGTCAGCTTCTTTTATAAAAGATGACAGCTTCCAAATTTCTAGATTATTTGTGTTAGTAACTACCTCATCAATAGTCTCAATCCATTGATACCTTGTCCTTCTCAACTATCAAGTATCTCCTGCCTTTATTTGCCTTCTTACTTAACATAGGTAACTACTGTGTTTACTATAAACCCTCCCAATTCCCGTGTGCTTTTCTGCTGTCTTCATGGTTTCTCTTCATCATTCATCAAAGACTTGGGTCTGCAGCTCTCTTTGCTTACTCCTCAAATTCGGCCAGTCATCTAGATATCATAGCCCATGTGAATAATTTACCTAACATGGTTGCTTTGATCTTTGAATGACTTGTCTCCAATAACTCCTTCCTCATGTCACCTCAGTCAGCCCGTTCCCATAGTAAGATCCTGGCCTTTCAACACTTGAAACTAGTCTCTAAAACTATTAGTTCAGTCATCCTACTCTCTGATAACTTAGTGAAGAGACACTCGTTTTGTCCTTTATCCTTTTCTGCTGGTTGGAATTGGAACACCACCATGGACCATGACATAGAATTAGAGAATAGAGAACACAATGTATTGAACAGAAAGACTCTGGGACCCTCGTAATGGATGAAGCGTTGTCCCAGTCTGGACTTAATATCAACTAATTTGATAGAGAAACTTTAAGTAAGCTGCTACCATTTTGCATCTACGTCCAGTGGAATTCAATTCTACTTAATATTCTGATATCACTGTAAATTCTTGGTCACCTGTTCCAGTGGCCACTCAACACTGCTTGGCATTAACATCATTTCTCCAGTAAGTTCACTTCCACAACCACCATTTACTGCTTTGAAATACCTGCAAGTTCCTCTTCCCCACCTCCCACTCTCAGCTCCACACTAATTTCATGCTTCCTACTTCTTGGTGCATATAATTAATTATTGTTATCAAATCTATTAACTAACTTAATCTTTACTTACTTTTTTTCCTGCAGTATCCTTGGAGAAAATGAGGCTCTTCCTAGCAAAGGCCAATCACTCTACAGATGCCAATTCTCACCCTTCCCTTCTGCCACCTTAGTTATCCTCTCCCACCTACATTTTCAGTCCCCTCTCCCCTACCAAATGCTTTTACTTTTATAAAAGCAAAATTTTAACTTGCTCCAACTGTTGTAAACTTAAAACCCCTCCTTGCCACCTCCCTTTCTAGGTACTGTTTTCTCACTTCTTCTACACATACAAGCTTCTCATAAGCAGTTTCTTTGCTCACTATGCCTATTTTCTTACCTTCCATTAATTAATCAACCCACTTCAAGGACACTTCTTTACCATAAACCTGAGGACATTACTCTTGATAAGAAAATATGCACTTGAAGTCTGTATAAAAACATTTCATGCAATCCTTATTTTAATGCTGGTATCAAAAAATGAAAGGTCACAAACAATCTCCAATCAATAAACTCCTTTCTTAATCTTAAACCTACTTGACTTTATATGACCATATTTTTTCTTGACTACTGTAACAAAAAATTCTCCTGGCTTCTCTCCTATCTCTCAGGCCAGCCATTTTCCATTTCCTGGTTCAGATTTTTATTTTTAAAAACTCTGAATTCTTTGCCTTCTCAGTAACTTTATAATATATTGACTCTTTTCCCTAAATACCCTCTACTTCTCTCTTTGCAAAGAACACATTTTTTGTTGTTGTTCTTCAAGAGTCATTACTGTCTCAGACAGGACTTTTATTAATCCCCCATCTAAATCTGTGAGCCACCTTGTCTTTAAAAATCTTTGCATTTGTCACTGGTATATTCATTTTGTAGAAGTGGGAACTATGTTCATTTAGTCATTGCTACTTGAACACTCTAATACATGGAAGAGTCTTTATAATTATTTGTGGGAAAAATGAATGAAAGAATAATGTAGGACTAGGAAATTTTTCAGTCCTGTCTATTGTAACTCAACTACAGAAGAATGAGGGGTTGAATTAGGCATATTAATGTTTGTTTCATTTTCTGTTGCTTTCTGCATCGAAGGTCAACAGACATGTTGATGGGAGAATCTATTAAAGCCCTCTATGTTTTTTCCTCAGTTTTTCTGTAAACCTAAAACTGCTGCAAAAAATAGTGTCTATTGACTAAAAAATAGAAAGGCACCATATTTTAGTAGTGAAAAGCATGTTATAAATAAGCCAGACTGCCTAGTTTGAATTATAACTCTATTATTTAGAAACTTTGTGACTTTGGGCAAGTTCCTTACACTCGTATTAAGGGGTAACATCATTTTTGTTTGTTTTCTTTTGTTTTGTGTTTTAAAAATATTTTGGCTACTGTCTTATCCACAGCACCTAGAAAAATGGCTGGCCCATATTATGAACTCATTGAATACCTACTGCATAAATGAATTAAAATACTTTTAGAAATCAACCATTGAGTTTCAAACTTTGCAACAAAATTTTGTGACAGAACTGAGAGTTCTCTGTTTATATACAACCCACATAATTTCTTCACTTGCCAGATGGACAGCCTGTGGTATCAATACCAAATGCTTATATTCTAAGATTTTCTGCAAACTCATGTTTCTGTGTTTCACAACTTTCTCTGCCGAAGCCAACAATGCAAGTTTTCACATCCACCTAGAATTTTCATCAATAAAGCAATCTTTTCTGAATCAAACTGGCATAGTTCATGCCTTCATGGGCAAAGTAAGCACTCCAATGCACATGTTGGTTGCAATTGGGTGAAACAACAAATTTTTGACAAATATCAGCAAAGAGTAAACTACTCAGACCATTTCCAGCTTACAGAAATGTACCACCTCAACTTAAAATGTCTCAGGGAGACCATCTACTGCTATTGTCTAGTAATATTATGTGTATGCCTCTCAGGAGCATAGAGAAATATAATTAATGTCTCTCCCTGGAAATAAGAAAGAACAGCATAGCTAAGATGCAGGAGACTGCCAAGACCAAAAGCATGTTCCACAAAACTTGGCAAAGAAATAAAAGTTGGCAAAGGAATCAAAACAGTCTTACTATGTAAGTTGGGATCGTGCTGAATTCGTGTCAACAAATCATAGTTCTCTAAGGCCCAGCTCAGCAACTTTATGTTTTTTAAGAAAGAAAAGCAATGTGCTATAGACGGTACAGTTATATTAAATGCCTTAAACTTTGTACAGCACATGGTGAACATTTGTCCTGGTATTTCAAAGTTGAACAAAGTTTTTAAAATAAGGTTCCACTTCTAAAATAAACATAAATCAAACTGCCAAAGGGAGATACAATTCATCCTATATGGAAATTTAACTCTTGTTGTGGAAGAAAAAGAAAAAACTGCAATACTATCACTGTTAGACTATTTACTGTTGGCCTTGTTGGTCATCAACCTCTAAAGAAAGAAATATTTATTTAGTATATACCATGTGCTGAATATTGTGCTCATTTAAGAAGATCAGTTTTATTATCTATACTCACAGATGATCAAATATGGTTAAAATACAGGGAGTTAGCACTTGTCTGTTTATTTATTCATTCACTAGGACATGAGTCATTCTGTCTTTCATTTATTCATTTTATAGCCCCGCCTACTTGCCACTCTGTCCAGTGCCTGGCAATTAGAAGTGAAAAATAAATGAATGAATGAATGAATAAATAAATAAATAAATAAGGCCTCAGCCCTCTTGAGGCCAGATACTTCACTAGGTATTTTACAAATATCACCTCACTTAATTTCTACCTCAAAGGTATGACTAATCATAAACCAGTTTCCTCTGTGAAAGAATTTGGTGTTCACCAACTACCCAAATCTTCCTGTATTTCCCAGTCCTCCTTCTAAGTCTAAGAGGCTTTGTGACATTTCTAAAAAAAAAAAAAAAAAGGTGATGATAAGAAGTAACACATGCCACTTCCAGACCAAGATTGTTAAATATTGATGTGCCTCCTCAGATTCTAATCACCTGCTTACTTGTGTCTAAGAAGGTCACGTGTTCAGGTGGTTGTCCCAAAAGAAGGAAGATGACTGGAGCCCGAGTCACTAAATGAAAATAAGGGCTTTCTTGGGAAAATCAGTGGATTTGCATAGTAACTTGAATAAGCAAGAAAAAACATATACTGTGTTAAGTCACTGAGATTTGTGTGTTTGGTTACTGAAGGAAAGCCTGATGAATACAACTCCACCCTTCATAAGCATAATTACTAAAGTTCCAATAATATAAATTAGGATAAGGGCCGTTTGGTTCATGAATCCTCAAGGATTTTAGTGGTGATCTGTCTTCTCTAATGTCAAAGATGTCTAGTAATGTCGACTGGCCAAAATCTAGGCAGTGTTGAAAGTTTATCAGGAGATGCAGCTGCTTTTCTGAGGGGTGACTGGGTCTATCATGTCCCACAACCTTATCTCATAATCAAGAATTTCAAATTGTACGTAGCCATAACTCTAGTCTTGGCATGTGGTATGTCAAATTTCTAAATTTACCCACCAAAACAGTCATTTTTTAGTTTTTTCCATCTCCAAACTATTTTTACAGAAACTTAGAACAAATTTAAGACCTAGAATCAAATTTGTTTATCAGGGACATTTTGACTTTAATTAACTAGGAAGACAAGGTGAAATGAAGCCAGTATGTACCTGCTAATCATCCAAAGCCATACTGCCTTATGTATCAGAACACTTGCAAACAAAATTCACCTAAATCTCATATCTACTTATAATGAATATCATGTTTCTATGAGATTATTCGTAGTATAACTCAATTGAAAATACATTTTTCAAGTATGCATCCTTATTTTACATTACACAGGTAAGGAAACTGCAGCTCA
Organism: Noctilio leporinus; assembly: GCA_004026585.1. Classification (NCBI taxonomy): domain Eukaryota; kingdom Metazoa; phylum Chordata; class Mammalia; order Chiroptera; family Noctilionidae; genus Noctilio; species Noctilio leporinus. Next base: position 9,895 of record PVIW01005042.1, read on the forward strand.
AAGTGATATTATTACCTAACTGGTGAATAGATACAAACCTAGGTTTATCTGGTTTTTCCCCCTAGGGTTTCATGCTTACAGATCACTAACAGCTTATTAAAGATAGCTGAGATTGGCTAACAATGGAGCAGTGGCAGATAACACTTCCCAAGGATTGGAAGGTCATACATAAACTTGAGTAAGTAGGTCAAGAAATGTGAATAACTGGTAAACAACACTGTCTCTATCACATCAGTAATTAGCAGAAGTTATTCCTGCTACCTATATATGAAATACTATTTTAGTGCCATTAATTCTGCCCTCAAAAAGGGAAGAAGGGGACATCATATGTATATTTAACTGACAGAAATCTTACACTCTGGGACAAAAATTAAAAAAAATAGCAACTGCTATTTTTTGAATGAATGATTGCTTTCCTCAGTCATTCATTGAATGAATGTAGGACCAAACTCATGGGAGATGAAGTACATGAACTTTCTCCATGGTTTAGTTCATGATTGGGTGTCAAGAGCATGAAAGTTTGCCACTCAGAGCAAACTTTGAGGATTTTTTTTTTTTCCAGAGAGAAAGGAAACAAGAGAGGCAGAGAGGGAGAGAAATATCCATTTATGGTTGCCTTTCACCTGCCTCCAGCCATGGACCTAGTTGGAGACCTGGCTTGCAACCTGGTTATGTGCCCTGGCTGGGAATCAAACCAGGAACCTTTGGGTTCTCAGGCCAGCGCCTTATTCACTGTGCTACCAGCCAGGACTTTGAGGATTTTTTAAAGAAGAAATCTGTTGGTGTAATCTTTTGGTTTTGTTTGTTTTTTATTTTTTTGCTTACTCACTGACTTTAGGATGCTTGCGTAAGACCTAATTCCAATATGAAAACAAGCTCTGAAATATATTACCCCCACAGTATTCTAAAATACCATTTGACTTCACCATACTTAAAATAAAAACTTTTTACCCACAGCTATTATGTAGGGTGCTAAGGGACACTTTAGCAGCCTGGATATTGTTAGGGACAGGGCTACCACTAATTTCATTTTGGGGAGGAGTAAAAAGGAGAAAGAAATAATGAACATGGTGTATCTTACCACTAATGCTCTTCTCATAGATTAAAAACACTGAGAAGACAGGAAAAGATCACATGTCAATCTTTCATCATATTAAAAAGGGAACATCCCACTTGTGTCTGACAACAAATACTAATATTAGTCCCTGTGGCAGGGCCTGTGATTGGTTCCATATGTTTCTACTATCAATCATGGTATGATTCTTACAGTTCCATGTCTTCACCCGGTTTATTTTTCCCCAATCACATAGATCAGGACAATAATGTGGTGATTGCTGGGGGAAGGGGGACATAAGGGGACTAATGGTAATAGAAAAAATACAATGCAGGTTTTTAAAAAAATTAATTTAAAAATAAAATTTTAAAAATACTCATAAATGAAATAACTCCAAAAAGTGTTTTACCAATGCTTTTTTCATAGTTTTTTTAATTTTTTTTAGAAATCAATGGTACTGTTAGCTTTACAGACACTGTAGGATAAAGAAGGGTCCTACATTTATTCTGGTTGAATAGTCCTGTTTCAATGTTTGATAACCTTCAGACTAACTTTCTGAAGAATGCCTTTTCATAGTCTGACAAAAAAATATGAATGCTTGACTCTCAGTCTTAAAGTACCAAGCTAATGTTTTTGATGTTTAGAAATGTACAGAGAATCACAACAAACTCAATCAAAAATATCTTGAAAGCCAATGAAACAAAAACGTTTTTCAAAATGGCTGTAATTTTGATCAATAGGATATGACAACTGGTCAGATGGAAAATCACTTCCCAATACAAGATATTGGCAAATATCATTTTTCCAGGATGATCTGTTCTTCCAAAGTAGTTTCCCACAAAGCTCTTAAAATTCAGTCATCTCCCTAGTGAGCATTATGGAAAAGTCATATTGTGTCTAATGTCATATGTAAATATGATTCAGTTGGAACAATGAAAGAAAAGGCAAAAGATTAAAAAATCTCTATCATGGGTGACCCATTTCACTGCTCTCAATAACTCTTTTTTCAAAAGGTTTTAAAAGGGAGGTAGAAGTTGCTAGAAATGCTCTAACTTTTAAAGTAGAAATATAAAAATAATATATTAGGGCTATTCTCAGAGTAAGAAAATGATCTCCCCATGAGGAATAAGTAACAAAACAGTCTTTCCCATTTCTCATCTGGTAGAGAGTTTGATTGAATTAACTCAGTCTTCAAATTGAGAGTTTAGGTACCCCTGCTTAAAAATTGAGTTTACTTGGTATATAAATCTAATGGAGACTATAGAACAATTTTGCCAGAAATATGATGTTCCACCCACCTGGAACTATGCAGAACTTTGCAGAGACACATTCCTTAAATACTGAGCTAAAACACAAAAGCAAAGGGAGGAGAACCATCCACTTATACCAGTTGCAAAGTACAGAGATAGAATGACTTTCTCCTTAACCCATTTTTTGTTTCTTATAGGGTACTGAAAGTCACAAAGTGTCACCTACATTTTGTGTGACAGCCAAATCTATGGGAACTATTCCCTGTGTTTAAATCCCATAAAAAACAGTTATTCCTGAACATAAACCTGTGCAGGCACTGGCAGGCTAATTTTCTTATGGAGACTGAAACAGCTCCTTTGCCTTGACAAGAAAGACAAATTTAAAGAACATTTCTTACCTACAATGATAAATGTAATAAGGAAAATACTTTGAACCTATTACTTTCTACTATTTATTAATGGAATGAATAATAGATTATGAAAGTTTTATAAAGCTTTTTGTTTCCTCATGTATATATAATTAACTGATATCTTCTTCAAATGCATGTTAATAGGAAGATACACAAAGGAACAAACATATATACATACATACACATAAAATAGACATATTCATATTTCTTCATACAACCTTGGCAGTGTGTAAGCCTTCTTTCTTAATTTTGCTTGTTCCCCTATTTTAAGCATGCAAAATATGGCACTGGTACAAGAGACCAGCAGGTTTTCTCTCACCTGCCAACTGTCTTCCATGGTTAGTGTCTGTCTGTAGTAAAGAATTAAGGATTCTGAAGACAAGTCTACTAATCAACTGCTTATGGCCTCTCAGTTAAGAGGTACGGAGCTAGATTTCTCTTCTCTGTTTTAATTAATCTCTTTCTAAACATGGTTGTTTTAAGAGACATGGCAACACAGACCTCAAAAGAGAATCCAGCAACAAAGAGTGACAGGTGTCAGGTCCATGGGTATGTTGGATATATACTGGGAAGAAGCAGAGATGTGGGGAACCAAGCGCATCCCATTAAGACAATCCCATCTGTAACTGCATCATTCAGTTAAATATTTATTAGCTCAATTTATCACAATAAACCCTTTTAGAAAGGGTACACGTACTTAGCACTGGCCAGCTCACTGCAATCAATGGAAGCAAGTGTATGTTACAGGGTCAATACTTGCAAAGAAGCTGAGCTTCCCTTTCCTAGATAATGAATCCAGCAACTATCTCCAAGCCTGTTAACATCCCAGTGAAGCAACTCTAACAAGGTGTCAGGCATGGTGAGCAGGGCTCTACATTTCCCACAGAGCTTACACTTTTCTTAAAGAGCACAGCTTCAGGGTTGCAGTCTTTTCATAATTCAAGTAATTGTGTCCCATAAAAAGGAGGGAGAGGCCCTTCAGGGCCCTGACTCCTCTTCCTAATGCTTCAGAGAGTCCTCCATGTAGATCAGCAACAATATTTTACAGCTTTCTCTGGAGCTTCCTTACCCATGTCCAGAAACTCCTAAAGAAGGTTAACTGCTCACTGACAGAAATGAATGAGGCTCAGGGGTGGAGCAGAGGAGGGGAGAACATCTGTAAAATTTCAAATTTTGTAACTTTTTTGCACCGTAACTTGAAATCATTAGCTGTTCATGAGTTACAAGTTTGGTTGTTGACACCCAGGAAAGTTACAGACTTTTAATAATCTCATTTTGAATCATAAAACTATTGACTATTACATTTCAAAAACAAAAAACAAAAAACTGGTAGCCGTTGGAAAGGAATTCTTTTGGGTATGCAACTCTAATCCTCATAATAAACATAACCAGAACAGAGTAAAGAAAGTTTGGTATTCAAATTCTGTTTATCATTCCTTACATTTCTACAGAAAGTTTCCAGCAATGGTAGCACACCTCACTATACTTTGCATTTTTTTTTTTTTTTTTTTTTTTAATCCTCACTGGAGGACATAATTTCATTGTTTTAGAGAGGAAGAGGATGGGGGAAAGAGAGAGTGAGAGAGACATTGATGTGAGAGAAACATCAATTGGTTGCCTTCTTGTATATGTGCCTTGACCAGGGATCGAACCCACAACCTGGGTATGTGCCCTGACTAGGATTCAAACCCGCAACCTGTCAATTATCGGTCAGTGTTCCAACCAACTATGCCACACCAGCCAAGGCTGCACTTAGCTTTTAAATCAATAAAATATGGTCTGTTTCGAGAATATAATGGTTACAAAGCAACCAACCTCAACTTCAGTATTTGGTTCATAAAAGATATTATATAATTGGTAGTCCCCATTATTAACTTTTGCCCCAAAACAGAAGTTAAGTTATACACCTAGAGAGCTGCCTAAATGAGTTCTGCCCAATGAATTATTTACTTCTTTAAGTAGGTTTTGAGATCATACAGATTTATGCCAGAAATTAAGTTTAGTTCCTTTGTCATCACTCAAGTTTTAGATTACTTTTTATTTTTTATTTTTTAAATATTTTATTTATTATTTTTAGAGAGAGGGGAAGGAAGAGAGGCAGAGAGGGAGAGAAACATCAATGTATGATTGCCTTTCACCTGCCTCCAGCTACAGAGCTGGCTGGAGACCTGGCTCGCAACCTGATTATGTGCCCTGGCTGGGAATCGAACCAGCGACCTTTGGGTTCGCAGGCCAGCACCTTATCCACTATGCCACCAGCCAGGGCTTTAGATTACTTTTTAAAAGATCTTCTCTCCTACTTACCTCTCTGCCTAGAATAACTTCCTTTCCATTTGGGAAACTTTCATTTGTCTACAATTCAGGATTCAATCTAGATCTCACTTCTTTTAAGAAGCTTTCTCCTTTACTACCATCTTTCCAACCACTCAGAGTAGGTATCATTTCCTTCTCATATCATCTTGGTCACACCTCTATCATAATACCCATTGCAATTGTGTGTGTTAGTGTCCTTTGTTTTACTGTTTTCTCCTTCTGGACCCCTTAAAAGTGGGAACCTTGAATTTATATTCACAGCAGCAGAAAAGTAATGAGTATTTAACACATGTTTATTGACTAAATAAATGTCAATTCTGCCCTGGCTGGTAGCACAATGGATAAAGTGCCAGCCTGCGAACCCAAAGGTCGCTGGTTCGATTCCCCAGCCAGGGCACATAACCAGGTTGCAAGCCAGGTCTCCAGTCAGGTCTGTGGCTGGAGGCAGGTGAAACACAACCATACATTGATTCTTCTCTCCCTCTCTGCCTCTTTCCCTTCCCCTCTCTCTGGAAATAATAAATAAAATCTTTTTTTAAAAAAAAATCAATTTTATTTTTTAAAATATGACCATAATTCTACTTAAATTTGAAACTTTCTTGAATAGTTGCCTATCCTCTTTATCAAAATAAAGAATACCTGGCTGGTGTGGCTCAGTGGATTGAGCACCGGCCTGTGAATGCAAGTATCACTGGTTGAATTCCCAGTCAGGGCACATACCTAAGTTGCAGGCCAGGTCTCCAACCAGGTCTCCAACCAGGTCTCCAACCATGTCCCCAGCTGGAGGCAGGTGAAAGGCAACCATACATTGATGTTTCTCTCCCTTTCTTCCTCCCTCCCTTCCCCTCTCTCTAAAAATAATGAATAAAATCTTTTTTAAAAGGTAAAGAATAAAAAATTAAAAAGCGAATATTCAGTATCTGCCAAGCACCATGCTAAGACATTTATTTACTGGAACTCATTAAATCCTCTCTAAAACTCAATAGATAGGGTTCTATAATGATCACTATCTTAAAAGAGAAACAGCCTTAAAGAGCAAAGATAACTTATCTAAGGATGCAAAATTAGTGACTGGAAGAGTCATCATTTATACCTGATTGTCGTGATCCCAACATTTAACCTGTAAGTCACACTGTGTTAAATAAAGATTCCCAGTGTGCAACTTCAGCCCTACTTAAGGTCTACAGTAGTGTGCACTAAAATACATACCTATACGCACATGCATCGGCACATGCTAATAAACTGCTAGAAAATAAATCAATACATAATAATACTACAGGTTTTAGCATAAAATGTCTGTGACACAACTTGTGAATGCTGTAGGCATCTCAAAATCTGCAGTCAGGTGGTAGATGGGAACTAGAAAAATTCCTGGTGATGCTAACTTGCCTTGATTTGAGGGAGGGGGGAAACCCACAGACAGACGACCTAAAGGAACTCCAGATGGGCTCCGGTGTTTTGGGTGAAAAGGCTGCTTGATGGCACATGAAAATTAACTCTGGAAAGGAAGAAATAATGTGTCGGCAAAGCATGAAGTCGTATTTCAGGTGCAACACTCTGGATTTTTTTTTCTTAACCTTAGTATAAAAAGTCAGTTCATGGTATTTCACTGTCACAGAAGCGTAACGTGGGAATGCAAGAGAGTGAATATCACAGAATGATAACTCTTCATTTGTAACTTGCAACTGTCAAGAGCTGGGCTCTAAGCTGACCAAATGTTCTACGGAGAAAATAGTTTGGAGTTATTTTGGAGTTACTTTGATGATGTTCTTCGCCGTGAAAAACCAATTTTCAGAAAGCAAACAGGATACTTGTCAGAATGAAAAGGGAAAGAACCAAACACCGCACTGAAGAATTACATTTGATTTCACTGCCGCGTCTTAGAACCGAAAGTGAAATATCCTAAGCTGAGAGTAAATAATCTTTTTCGGTAAAAAGAACAATATTTGGACCAGAACTCAAGAGCCTTCAAAGAGGTAAGGTGGGTGACATGGTCATTTTATGAGGTGACAAAAATCTTTTTCTTTGGCTACTAGAAGATATTCAGAAGTATTAATTTCATACTATTATGAAATGGAAGGGAAAGAGTGATCTGTTTGCTGTACAATTTTCTTCTGTCTTCTTATGCAATTTTACAAAGCAAGAACTAGGGCCACAGGGAAGTCATGGCAAAGTAAACAAAATACACAATAGAAAGATTTTCTTCTCTCCAGGATATAATCAGCTTGTGGCAGTCAAAGTCGCTGAAGGTCAGAGTGTCAAGTACTGTGGCTGAAGTTGAAAAGAAGCTGAATATTTTAAGATCAGCAGTAACAATGACAATGGGGTAGCTGAGTTAAGGGTAATCAAACGCCAAGCCAAGATATGGACAAATAACCTTAGAAGTCTTGGTGACTGGACCGTGTGCATTCAAGGACAAACACAACCTCACCTTACTTCATTAGCAGATTATATCAGCATCAGAGAAATGACAGAGCAAGAAACACTTCCATCTTCCTACGAACCCGAAGACATTCTTTGCTTATTGTTGACAGACTTTTATGAAGAGTGGACTTTCTTACTACTAAAAATTTAATACTAGTTCAAGCTACTTAAACCATGAATGGTTTAGGAATAACTTCGAATTCAAAGGGAATTCTTTAAGAAAACATGTTGGCCTTGTTTTACTTTTCACTCTGTATCAGTTTCTGATCAAATGAAGCTGAGCCTTCCTCTTTTAGAAATATAATTTTAAGATACACATCTCATTTTTAATACCCATGCAAGGATACCATTTGTTGAAGTTTTACTATTAAAATAAAATCTAGAAGTGGGGTGGGGTGGTGGGTAGAATAATGCCCCCACCCCAAATTGTCCATTTCTAATTCCCAAAACTTGTGAATCTATTACCTAGGGTAAAGAGGATTTTGCAGATCTGATTAAGGATCTTGAGATGAGAAGATTATTCTAGATCACCTGGGTTAGAAACATATAACCGTCAGGTCCTTCTAAGAGGGAGGAAAGAATGAGAATTGAGGCTGCTATGCTGTTGGTTTTGAAGATAGAGAAACAGGTCACAAGTCTAGAAAAGTGTGCAGACTCCAGAAGCAGGAAAAGGCAAAAGAAAAAGATTCTCCCTCAGAGGTACCAGAAGGCATAGAGCTCCACCAACATGTTGATGTTAGAAGCACTATCCTCCAGGAATGTAAGATAATACATTTATGTTGTTTAAAACCACTAAATTTGTTACAGCAGGAATAGAAAACGAATACAGACTTTGACACCGGAAGTGAGCTGCTGCTGCCAAAAGCAACTACAAATGTGCAAGTGGCTTTGGAGTCCGGGGATGGGCAGAGGCTGGAAAAAATGTGGGTGACTGTGATAGAAAGGACCTCGATGCCTTGAACAGATGGCAGGCAAAACATATGGAAATGAACGGCCTTGCTAGTAAGGATTTAGATGCAAGTGAGGAGCACAGTGGAGAAAACCTGCATTTTCTTAAATATTCAAAGGCATGATTAGCAAGGGTTCAAAAGGAAATGAAAAAAAAAAAAAAAACATTATTGGAAATTGAAGAAATGGGGATTTTTATTACATAGTGGCAGAAAGCTTAGGTGAAATGTGTCCTACAAATATATGAAAAGCAGACCTTCTAAGCAATAACAGAGTCTTTAGATGAGTTTAGTTGTTGTTATTTTATAGGAAAATGGTTATAGTAAAAGAAAGAAAAAATTGAGGGGGAAAAAACCCTCTTCAGTGACAAAACAATAAATCAGGATTTAATGACTGAAAATTTTCAGTCCACCTAGGTGTCAAAAATTATGATTTTAGGATTTCTGAGCTCTAGAACTGTACGATGAGGTTTGTGCTATTTTAAGCCAGTAGGTTTATAGTGATTTGTTACATCAGGAAAAGGAAACCAATAGTGTGGTAAAAGGAGAGGCCCCAGGTGGGCAAAGATGAGGCTTATTTTGGGAGGAAGCCTCCGAGACTCAGGGTTCATGGGTGACTAAGGCCCATTAAGGCTCCATCCTTCTTCACTCAGGCCTGGGAAAAGTAAATCTCTAAAGTTGTGTGTGCAGAGTCCACACACAGCCCTCAAACTGGGGACCTTAACACTGCAATGGGGCATTTCTCCGAGTCCTAAGGAGCACCTGGGCATTTCTGATGGGCTCACTCCTGGGCCTGCAGTCAGCTGAAATCTATGGGATTGTGGCTGGTCTAGAATGACCTCAGCTGGGATGACCTGGCTTTTCTCCACACAGTATCTCATCCTCCAGCAGGCTAGCCTGGCCTGTTCCCCTGGATGAGTTCCAGAAGAGAAAACACAGCCTGCAAGGCTTCTTGAGGCCAAGACTCTGCATTGCCTGCTCCAAGAAACTAGCCTCATAGAGAGCCCAGATTAAAGGGGTGTGGAAATAGACTCCACTTCTTAACGGGAGGAGCTGCAAAGCCCCATGAAGGAAAATTAGAAATGTGTGAAAAAGTATGGCAATATTTTTGCATCATTTTACCACAGTGTTCATGATAAAATCAATGACTGTAAGTCTTCAATTGGAAGCTAGGCCCAGGAACCCAGATATACCTGCAAGACATTGGTTTCTGAAATCATTCAATTAATAGTATGGTCCAGAGTCCAAGAGAGGGATGGAACAAAGGAAGCATAAAGAGAAAAAGGGAGAAACTTATCAGTGGTATAATTAAACTATTCGTTGGTGGCGGAGCCAGAGAAAAGGCTACAACATTTGACTGTGACCTGTATCGTGGGAATGAGTTTCTGACAAATATTTTAGTGCATTGGGATGACTTTTTCCATATCAAAGATACAAAATTTCTCTGATCATTAAAAGCATCTCTTTTCAGAAATAATCTTCTGATATATTAATCATCAGTATTAGTTTTAGTCTGAATCTATTAAGTCATTTTTCTTTTAAAAAGAATTAACCTACATAATCCACTTTTAAATAGAAAAGATATATATGTAATTAGCCTGAAAGTTGGCTGAAATTGAATAGGGATTTGAAATAAGACCCATCATACCACATTTTTAATTTTCTAGAAACAATATTACACAGTAATCTAGAATAATAAAGACCTGAGTGGCACCACAGAATGCTATAGCAGGAATATGTGTGAAAGATTAGGAACATTTTTACCCAGGATGATTTCATAAAGAATAATTCAAGCCCAGGCCAGGTAGCTCAGTTGGTTAGAGTGTCATCCCAATACGCCAAAAGTCAGATTCTCAGGGCACAAATATGAAGCAATCAGTGAATGCATAAATAAGTGGAACAACAAATTAATGTTTCTCTCTTTTTAAAAAATAAGAACAATGCAAATCTGTAGGCTAGGTCCAAAGCAATAGACAATATTGCAAAGATGCTTAAGGATTGATCATGATTTAATAGCTGAGTTCTACCTAAATTGATTTCAATATTATTTAGACTTTTCTTGACAAAAACAAGATTTTTTTTCTGGAAATTGAACTGAAATAATTATAGCCTAATAACAAACACTTTCATTTGCTTGCATTTAAAAAGCAATATGCAAGGTTTTTATAATAAAAGTTATTCCATTTAATCTTCATTACAACCAATGAAATGGGTATTATTGTCCCATTTTAAAATGATTAAATAATTTAGTATGATTATTCACAACTAAGTTGTAGAGCTGAGATTTTAGCTGAAACCAAAGGAGAAAATGTTTTTGCTTCCCTATCCTTCATCCAATGTCTACGTAAAAATGGAAGTGACATCCCCAAGAGTACAATGCGGAAATGCAAAAGGCAAAGATGTGTGCTTAGTAGTTAACACCTATTTATTTTCCAGTGTCCTAGCAATTAATGAGGCTCACCAAATCTCCCTGACGCCCACCTCCTGAACACATAGCAGCTGTCCACCCCTTTCCTCTTATTAGTGGATGTGGTCAACTACTACATCGGAGAGAAGCAACAACGGAGAGAAGCAACATGTGAGTCAGTTCTGAGGTATGGCATTTAATGACGCTATGAAAGAGCAACCAGTCTTCCTTTGTCCCTGGACAATTGTCAACAGTGTTAAACGTGGTGGGCATACCATCAACCTGGGTTCCTGAGTGCCTGAAAGGGAAACAATGATAAAGACCTTCCGACTTATGAGAGGCAGGTACCATGAGCCAGAAATCAATCTTTGTTGAGTTTTAAGCCTCTGAGAGAGGTGGGTTGTTGATTATAGTAGCATACGCTGCTATATCCTGACTGATACATGTGGTGTTCACTTCTCTCTAGGAGAAAACCCTTTGCAGGTTTTCTACAAATCCATACACCACATGTGAAAAGTAATGAACTAATCCCAATATGGCAACAAAACATGGTGGTAATTTATGCAGACATGGGCAGAAATAAGCAGAAGTGACCCATGCATGAATAAAACAAGAAGGCATTTCCAGGTAATAAAAAATAGGAGACATGACGTGACTTCTGATATTATCATTAGTAAAGTCAGTGACTTTTTCAACTTCCAATTGATTACAGACCAATCAGTGACCTCGCCACATAAGTTGATAGGATCCTACCAACCAGCTCGTGACCAGTGAATCCCTACAGCTCCATGCGTGAATTTGACCACATCCAAACTGAGATGTGTAGTCTCAAATGGCTATGGGCATTTCTAAAAGGTTATTTTCAGTTTTTATTACTAGTTTCTAAAAGGTAATTTGCAGTTTCTATTACTAACTCCTTGCAGACCAGGAATTAAATGCTTGCGGTGCTTCACCAGGGCAGGGAACTGCACCTTGAGCGGTGAGGCTTAACCCGCAAAACTTGGATTATCTTTAAAAGTGAGCTTTGCATTTGGCACCACCAGGAACTCAGAATTTTCCACAGATGGTTTTCTCAAAAAAATATGACATGAGGAAAATGTGCTGAATAGGATTGGATGGAAACAAGATGAACACTCTACAGCACATTAGCAGAACTTTGGTGATGAAATGAGCAACCTCCCTGCGAATCACAAATATTTCTCTTAGCCATACTTCCTAAGTGTTTTACTAATTCCTAATGGGAAAGACTTAATAGTTGATGTCAAAACATTGTATATTATTTATTGTTCATTGCATAGACATTGTTCTTAGAGATAGAGGAAACCAATCATAGTTTCTAATCCCTAAGGCAAGTTTGGTATTCTCAGGTTATCTTTTGTGGTTTAAAAGAACAATTGTAGTTATAGGAGTACTAAAAAAATTGTACAGATAAACCTAAACAGTGGACCCAAGATTGACAATGGTTATATGAGAAGTCTAGTTTCCATTCTGAGCAGACAGAGCAGAAACAACTTAGGTAGAAGGTGGCTTAGCATAGTTTATTCCTATCTGAGCATGTGAGCATGCTGCACATTAGGATTTTATTTTTTTAATGGTACTCTATCCAGAAAAGGTAGCATTTAGAATTGAAGGACAGATAAAGTGCTTCCCAGTCTAAGTAAAGCTGAAGGAGTTCATTATCACCAAGCCCTTACTAAGTGAAATGTTAAAAGGAGTTATTAAGAAAGAGAAAATCGAAACTATGAATAGTAAAATGACAATAAACTCAAAACGATCAATAACTGAATCTAGAAAACAAAACCAATAATGAACTAAGAAAACAACTAGAGCAGGAACAGAACCATAGAAATGGACATGATTTGGAAGGTTATCATCAGGGAGGGAGAAGGGGAAGAACAGGGGAAATGGTACAGGAATTAAGACGCATAATTGATAGGTACCAAATAAACAGAAGGATATTAACAATAGTATAGGACATGGATGATCCAAAGAACTTACATGCATGACCATGGACATAAATTAAAGGGAGGATTCCTGGAGGGAAGGGTGTTACCAGGCAGAGGGGGGCAAAGAGAGGAACATTGGGATGATGTAATAGCACAATCAATACAATATACTTTAAAAATAAAAATGATATGTATAGACTTATACACACAACACATATGTTATACCTATGTATATATACCAGGGTTTCTCAGCCTGTGCATAACTGCCATTTGGGACCAGTCAACCCTTTGTTGTAAGAACTGTTCAAGGCATTGTAGGATGTTCAGGATCGTAACTGGACCCTTCCCACTAGATGCCAGTGGCATGACCCCAGTCATGACAACCAAAAATGTTTCCTTTTTTTAAAAATATTTTATTCATTATTTTCAAAGAAAAGGGTATGGAGGGAAGAAAGAGAGAGAAGCATTAATATATGGTTGCCTTTCACCTGCCTCCAGCTAAGGACCTGGCTGAAGACCTGGCTTGCAACCTGGTTATATGCCCTGACTGGGAATCAAACCAGTGACTTTTGGGTTCACAGGCCAGTGCCTTATCCACTGTGCCACCAGCCAGGGCCAAATGTTTCTAGAGATTGTCAATTCTCTCCTAGGGGTAAAATTTGTCCCTGGTTGAAAACTAATGATATATACACTATGTATTTATGTTTTAGTTCATGAACTAAATCCCACAGACAGAATAGTTTAAAAACACCAAAAATATATTTTGGAGGCCAGAAGTCCAAGATCAGTTGCTAGCACAGTAAATTCTTCGGTGCTGCTTCTTTCCAGGTTCATAGTCAGCACTTTCTCACGGTGCCCTCACGTAGGAGAAAATGCTGGGGATCATCCTGCAGACTCTTTCTTCAGGCACTAATCCCATCCCTGAGGATTTCACGCTCATGACTAAGCACCTCCCCGAGGTCCCACTTACTAATACCATCACCTTTGGGGGTTAAGATTTCAGTATATGAATTCAGGGTCATGGGGGCACACAAACATCCAATCCATAGCCATATCTTTTAACAAATAATTTTATAATCTTTGGGAAAAAGTTTCACAAACCCATTATGATTCATTAAAAAGCAAACAAGGATATTCATGAAAGCAGGTTTGGGGCAAACTATTAAAAGCATCACTTAGTCCATCTTTTATGCAAGGGATTGTGTTTTCAATACATTGGATTGGGTAGGGATCTCTGAAGTGAAGTTCCAAATATCGTCCAAAAATACATGCTAGATATACAATACTTAAATTATTTAAAGCTGTGCACTCGCGTTCCACTATGTGGAAATACCAGTCAGAGACATTCTCGAACTTTCCTCCTAGGACCGGAGGCGCTGTACCTTTAAACGGAGTCAACTGCAGTGACCTGCCTCTCATGGAATGTGGGGTGTTCTGGGATTCTGTCTAGTCAGGCCTCTGGCAGGGCTGTGGCAGTTTTGTCTGTGGGCAGGCGACCTCCTCACATTTCTGCTATTTTATCCTTAAGAATGTTGCCATGGACACTGGCATGGAGATGGCAGTCTGCCAGACTGACAGAGAAGGGATTTTAAGTTGAAAAACGCACACACACACACACACACACACACTCATGCTTACTCTTATCTACTCCCCAAATAAACACATCCCTGCGTGTACATAATCAACTCTTTAAAAACACACTTGGTGTCACTGCCTACTTGGGTAAAATGGCTCAGCCATTGTTTCTTTTCTAACTTGTCCAAAGAAACATCACCAGATAAGGAGCAGTTAATGAAAAAGGAAAATAGCACCTATTAAAAGTAATCCATCACAGCTCATGAACACCTGGCTAGAAGGCATCTGATTGCAAAATTGGGCTGCTTGGAGAAAAAAAAAAAAAAAAGTCATGGAAAGAAAAGTAAAATGATGCAGTAAATGAAGAATTTATTCTTCCTTTGGTGAAAAAAATAATGTGAGTTAGTCAAGTTGTGGAAAATGAGCCAACATTTCTTTTACTTGCACACCCAAAATGTAAGAATAACATAAAGCTGTGAAGATCTGGTTTTCGAATTTTGGGAGGACAGCTGAATTGGGATTTCCTGTAGCATTCTGAATAGCTTCAGATATTATCCAATGTTTGGTGTTTAGAGTATTCTCTACTACAACCTTCATCTCAAGGTATTTTGTCAAAAGTGATAACAAAACCCTGAAGTATGTCTATGTTGGTGGGAGGAAAACACAGGGAAGTCATAAATCCTTCAAAATTCCCTAAAACAGCATCAGAAACGTGTGCGCTATTAGTGCTGAAATCACTTACTGGTTATTTGAGAGTAAATCTCTGCTTGCAGTTTTCATTTAAGAAAATCAAAGTTTCGGCCCTGGCTGGTGTGGTGCAGTGGACTAAGCACTTGCCTGTGAACCCAAAGGTCACTGGTTTGCTTCCCAGCCAGGGCACATAACCAGGTTGCAAGCCAGGTCTCCAGCCAGGTTTGTAGCTGGAGGCAGGTGAAAGGTAACCATACGTTGATGTTCCTCTCCCTGTTTTCCACCCTTCCTGCCCTTCTCTCTGAAAATAATGAATAAAATCTTTAAAAAGAAAAAGAGAAGAAAATCAGTTTCTATATGCTTTTATCCCAGCATAGACAACATGCAGGAAAGCATCTGTATAATTCAGATTTTTAGGATGAGGATCATGCAGACAAGCCATCAGCCAGGATGAGAAATGAAAGGAAAAGTTTACAAGACGAAACTTACTGCTTCTTATGAAAATAAGGTTGACTATCCAAAAGACTGGCAGCTTCTCTGCATGACTAACTAACTCCCTCAGACAACACTGATTCCTGTGGACTATGTGGTTTCTGCTCTCCTCTTTCCTAAGGATGAATGCCCTCAGTGACATTGCTAGATGGGCTTCTGTGTGCCCTTGATAAGCTGATCCAAAGCACTTCATTTAAGGTTTAAATTAAAGCTTTGCTTTCCAGGTTTGGGGTACACCACAGTCCCACTCCATAATCATGGCATGCATATCAAACCAAAGAGATTTAGAGTCCTCCTGCTGGCCAACCATCCCTAAATTTTACATGCTCCTTTTGTCACTATATAAATACAACCTGCTGAGAGTGCAAAGAAACTACCCAGCTATTAGAGTTCACGAGCACCACGTTAATCCTGTCCAAATCAGCCTGTGCTCTATAGATGTTAGCAACATCTGAATCCCCATCTCAATTTGATTTCCTGTTCTCCTTGCCGGATGAATGACACAAGAGAAGGCAGGAATCAGTCTAGACAGAAGTAATTCATCCCAACCGTCTCTTTCTAGAACCCGCAGAAAGAGATGTCACATATTTTTGAAACCCCATACATGTGGCCAGGGAAAATGATAGTAATGACATGACATTTTACCATCCTGTTAAGACAACCCAAAATATCAAGAGTCAGTATCATTTCATTTTAAGGCAAAGGACATGCTTTACATCATAGGAGTTTTGGGTTTATTTTTTTAAATAACAGAGTACAGAATAAAAAAGTCTTCATTCTGTAATGCAATTCTGATTGTATTCAGCTACAGCATATTTACAAGTACATCAATCTTAGCCCAATATTCACAGAGAAGCCCTCTCCTGTATGGCACTGTTTTCAGCAGAAATGAAGGTTAAGGATGTTAAATAAGGGCTATGACTTTTAAAGTGTTTTACAAATGAAATGAGCACCATGCTTGTGAGTCTCCACTGACACTTAAGGCTGTGACATTCCTTCGATGAAAGGATTTGCAAGCTTAAAAGCTTAGAAAGTCAGTTAACTTACAAGGTATGTTGGGACAAACAGAAAAAGGCAAAAATAGTCATTTCTGTACAGAAGTGCAATTGCATGTTGAATACTTTCCTTTCATTGAGATAAGGCAAGAAGCAAATGGATGGAGATATTTTATCACTAATTATTTAGTATATATAAACAAAAAGCAATTTCTTCCAGAAGGGCTATGAAGGCTGGCGTCATTTCCAACATAGATGATTCTGTTGATAACCTTGGAGATCACTGGAATTAGGATTTAGGTTTTGTGCACATTTGCTCTACTTGTCTTTATTTTCCTATTCAACTTCCCTGCCCTACATTTCATTCCTCCTGAGCTTTGCCTCCTATTACCTAAGATAGTGTCTAATTGCATAATAATCTAATCTTAAATGTATGCTAATGGCTGAGGGTGAACAGGGTGACTTGCTATTCAGGGACCCTTTATCCACTAGGCACAGTGGGCACAGTGCCAAAGGCCATGATACTTATAGAGACTGATAAAACACCTTTACTTTTTTTAGAAAAATAAATGCTTTCAGGTCACAAAAATATTATCATAGTGTATTTGTGTTTTCACCAACAGTGCCCTAAAATAAAAATTTTAATACAATTTTTATTTATTTATTTATTTATTTATTTTTTATTTTAAAGATTTTATTTATTATTTCCAGAGAGAGAGGAAGGGAGAGAGGCAGAGAGGGAGAGAAACGTCAGTGTATGGTTGCCTTTCACCTGCCTCCAGCTACGGACCTGGCTGGAGACCTGGCTCGCAACCTGGTTATGTGCCCTGGCTGGGAATCGAACCAGCAACCTTTGGGTTTGCAGGCCAGCACTTTATCTACTGTGCTACCAGCCAGGGTAATACAATTTTTAATGGAAGACAGGGCCTGTGGAAGTCATAATGTGGAACTGTTGCTGTCCAGTGACTTACGCTCTGGATTGATTAGCAATGCTCATTGAGTCGTTCCTCTCTTTTTTCCACCTTCTAATCCTTTTTGAGTAACTTTAATATGATGGTAACTTCTTTAGGGAAGAAGACATGATGCAAAAACCTTAAGAAATGCTTTGTAATAGTGCTCTGAGAATTATCAAACTAAAAGGTCTAATCCTTACAGAATCTGAGGGATGACTGTCAATCTAAGATATACCCCTTATTTACGATGACAGTGATGATGCTGATAAGTCACATTTGCAATAGTAGGTATTTCCATAATCATTATATCATGTACATTGAGAAAATATATCCTTTTAAAATATCTCCCCAAAGAGTGAATAGTATAGCTCCATTCACCTTTATGGCCAATTTTCTATATTTACCCTTATAAAGGCTAGGATTATTTTCTATTATTAATTTTAGATAGTAATGTGGCTGCATAAATGTGATCTCATCTCTAAAGATTCTTTGGAAACTAGGTTACATAAGAATGTGAAAGAAACTTTGAAATTCAGTTCATCAGTTTTTTCTCTTATGTGATAAATGATATACAGTGTTAAAATACAAAACAAAATAATAATAAAAAGACAAAAAGGAAATCAGGGACACAGGCAAATATGAATACATACTTCCATCAATAAACATAACTCATATGAGTGAGTCACTGTAAGCACCAGAAGCCCAATTTGTATTATATAAAAGGAGAAGGAAAATTACTGGCTCACAGAGTCCAAGGAAAAACTTGATAATTTCAGGAGGGAAGGCATACACATGACTTTGAGCAACACTGGAATCAAGGGTGTGTTATCTTTAATATCTTCTCTCCTTCTCTCTACAAGATGAGGTCAACTTCACAAAGAAAGTAAATGGTGGAATTAGCATTTAAAAGTAGATCTTTGCATCCACCTACACAGAATATTTGTTATAGTGGAAATGGTGAGGGCATTCAGGGAATCACATTTTAAAACAATGGACATTCCCAAAAATGCATATCTCATTAATTTTCTCAGCTCAAACTGAAATATGTAATTGAAAACAGCCAACAGAGCATTGAGTCTCATGAAGTTTGAGACAAATGTATATGTTTCCTCTTTGCAATATAGCTTCTTGGGGCCATGGTAGTATTGTCAGTATTTCTTTGAGCCAACAATGATTGACCTGTCATTTCTCGGATGAGATCTTAGAAATGAGTTATACTTCATATTTGAAAGTTATTGAAAAACTTAGGTTTATATGAATAGAAAATTAAAGTCCAAAGATAAAGAGTGTTACATATCAAAATTCATTATTTTGGTATACATGTTTTCTAGAAATGTTTCTTCTCTGAGCTCCTGATTTTAGGTTTGTATTTGATGAGAATACAAACCTTTAGTAATAAATTGGTTAATCAGCACCCAAATACCATCATCTGGGAGTAAACATCTACTATTATCTTATCTTCTTCTTTGTATTTTGTGCAACAACTAAGATATGTCAGCTCTCTAAATGGGTTTCACTTTAATTTTAATTAAAACAACTGGCATTTTTACAGAACCAGAATAAATAATCCTAAAATTTACAAAGAACCACAAAAGACCTCAAATAGCCAAAGAAATCTTGAGGGAAAAGAACAAAGTTGGGTGTATCATGCTACCTGATTTCAAACTACACTATAAAGCAATTTGGTACTGATGCAAAAATGTTACATAGATCAATGTTACAGAATAGCAAACACAGGTATAAACTCAAACTTCTAGAGTAAATTTTAAAAAGGAAAAAAATATATACAATGTGGTAAAGACAATATCTTCAATAAATAGTACTGGGAAAGCTGGACAGACACATGCAAAATAATAAAACACTAGTCCACTTTCTCTACACCATCTGCAAAAATAAACTTGAAATGGATTAAAGACTTAAAAACTTGAAACTATGAAACTCCTAGGAGAAAACATAAGCAATAAACTCTTTGATATTGTTCTTAGCAATATTACTTTTAATATGTCTCCTAGGTCAAAGACAACAAAAGCAAAAACAAGCAAATAAGACTACATCAAAATAAAAAGTTTTTGCACTGTGAAGGAAATCTACAACAAAACAAAAGGGCACCATATTGAATGGGAGAAGATATTTGATCTATCTAATAAGAAGTTAATGTCCAAAATATGTAAAGAATTCATGCAATTCAATATAAAAAAAATCTAATTAAAAATGGGCAGAGGATCTGAATAGATATTTTTCCAAAGAGGACATAAAGATAGTTAACAGATCCATGAAAAGATGCTCAATATTAACTAATCATCGGGTACATACATATCAAAACCACAATGAGATATCATTTCATACCTGTTAAGATGGCTATTATCAAAAAAGGCAGCAAAGGTTACGCGTTGGTAACAATGTTCAAAAAAAGGAATCTTTGTGCACTGTTGGTAGGGTTATAAATTAATGCAGTCACTATGGAAAACAGTATGGATATTCCCAAAAATTACAATTAGAACTATCATGTGAGCCAGCAATCCCACTTCTGGGTATTCATCCAAATAAATCAAGAACACTAATGCAAAAAGATACATACACTACTATTCTCATTGCAGCATGATTTACAATAGCCCAGATATGGAAGCAACCTAAATGCCCATCAATAGACAAATGGATTAAGAGGTTAAGGTACAGATGTACAATGGAATATCACTGAGCCACACACACACAAAATGGAATCTTTCCATCTACAACAACATGGATAGACCTAGAGGGTATCATGTTAAGTAAAATAAATCAGATGGAAGATAACAAGTACCATATGATTTTACTTATACATGGAATATTAGTGAAACAAACAAAACAAAGCAGAAACAAATTCATAGATACAGAGAACAAACTTATGGTTGCTATACAAGAGAGAGTGGGAGGATGAGCAAAAATGGTGAAGGCGATTAGGAAGTACAATCTGCCAATTATAAAAACTGTCACAGGGATGCAAAGTACAGTAGAGGGGATACAGTCAGTAACATAACCACTCTGTACAGGGACAGATGGACACCAGGTTTATCAGAGTGATCATGTGTCACATACATGAAACTAATATAATACGAGTCAACCATAATTTTAAATTTAAAGTAATGTTTTTTAAAAAGCCAACTCTTACATCCTGTTAACATAACCTAAAGTAAGCTTCTTGTCAGTTTCTTTCCAAGACATCTAACATCAATGAACCCACACTGCATAACAGTCATTGAGAGAGCACAGAGAAATCCTCAGTTACTAGGCCAGATTGGTCATAACTATAGCATCCTCTTGGTATGCTCATTTAGTTGGTTAATTGCTTTATTTTTGTAGTGAAAACAGAAAATACTTTAATGCAAGATGGCTCAGTGAGCAATACGAGGGAAGGCATGTCTCACTTGCTAACAGCAGAGACTCCAAGAATTAGACTGATAAAGACAACTACAGAGAATCCTGAAGGCAAAATGTGATTTTACATCTGACATCTTTAATAGCATACTCTATGCATTTTCATTTCTCAAAATAAAACACAATGGCTTCCACATCTGATCCATTATCATACTGTAGAAGTACTTTTACAAGTAGAAATTTCTTTATTTTTAAATCAGTTTCCCATGAGAGCAAGGCTAGAGATTATAAACATAATAATTTTGCTTGATATTAACTTACTGAGCATAAACCAAGACTAATTTTTTTTTTTCTGAATTGACACATGTGGGCAAAAGAGTTGTCCTTTGGCTTTTTTCTTGGGCCAAGATGGGATAAGTTGAAAGTTAATGGCTTCAAAGAAGTGGAGATGGTATCCCAGTTTCTAATGAATGGATATTTAATTTTTAAAACTACTGTCTTCTTCTCAAAACACATTCACTACAGTAGATATCTGATACCAATTCTCCCTCACCTCAGTGTTGAATGGATACAGAATGCTTAGAGGCAGCCACAAATCAAAGCAGAATAAGAAAGAAGAATGGGCACCAGAGGCCTTTGCATAAGGTTGGATCTCAGCACACAGCAAGTAGGCTTGCTTTCTTCAGCTCAAGAAAAACTATATATTCAACACCTTTATTTACCAAGTAGAGAATAAACAGCAGAGGAGCAACCATTATGGGATAGTAGAACTTGGAATGAGCTGGTGGGCAGAAAGTAAGAGCCGAAGGACCTCAGGCCACTGACTCAGCTGGTTTGTGAAGAAAGGTGTGATGATCTTTCACACATCTGAGGTGCTTTGGGCCACAAGGCTACCAGCTTATATTCTACAGTCCAGAGCTCCTAGAGATGTGAGAGATACAGACCAAAAGATGACCAATTTAATAAATGACAATTAACCTCATGCATCATCAGGAAAAGGAAAGGTACAACCATGGTGATATATCTAAACACATCAACCAGGTTGCTGCATTTAAAAAGACTGGCAATATCAAGTGTTGTCAAGGATGTTGAAGAAGTGGGACTGTCATACGCTGCAGTGTAAAACCAATTTGAAATATTGTTTGACAACATTTACCATTGCTGAATATGCATATCCATATAACCCAGTGACTCCATTTCTAGATATACAGCCATGTGTACAAAGAGACACTTGTCCAAAATGTTAGGAGTGGCATTATTTGTAAGAGCCAAATACTGGAAAGACAGCATATATCCATCAAAAGTAAAAAAATGCATATATGACAAAATATTATACATAATGAAAATAAATGGATTGATGCTTAATGGAATAACCTATATGAATTTCATGGAAATAATACCGAACAAAAGCCAGATACAAAGTAGATTCTCTATAATTCCACTTATCTTTTTTTTTTTAATATTTTATTTATTAGTTTTAGAGAGGGGAAGGGAGAGAGGCAGAGAGGGAGAGAGACATCAATGTATGGTTGCCTTTCACCTGCCTCCAGCTAAGGACCTGTCTGGAGACCTGGCTTGAACCTAGTTATGTGCCCTGACTGGGAATCAAACCAGCGACCTTTGGGTATGCAGGTTGGCAATTTATCCACTAAACCACCAGCCAGGGCTCTACTTACCTTAAGATCAAAAACAGGCAAAACTAATATGTTGTGAGAAGACAGGATAGTGATTACCTTCAGGGTTACTTACTAGAAAGAGGCATGAGGAAGGTAAACCAAGCTTCTGGTGCAAATAATGTTCTAGTTTTAAATCAGGGTGTATCCTGATATGGTATCTTCACTTTATAAAAAATCACTATACACATGATTGTCTACTCCTTTGTATTCAAGTGATCCTTCACTAAAAGTCTATAAAAGAAGAGGCCTGAGCAGGCAAGGCAGGTGCTGTTAAAATCAGTTCTGGAAATGTTGGCTGCGAGCACAGTTCACACTAGAAAATAGACAGCTCAGTGTTTTCAATGTTGTTCTATTTCTCACTATCTCTGTGATCTTAGACCAGTAACTTGAGCTCTCTAATACTTGATGTTCTCATCTGTCACATGAAAATATCTCTATCCAGACAGACTGGAAAGGAAAAATACAAAATGACAGACCTGCTGACATGCTTGCACCATAGCCCCAGAGTTCAACACTCTTGAGAGATGATACTTCTCTGGAAGAAGAAAAGACAATGATAAAAACTCTGAACTCTTGCAAATTTAGAAGAAAGATGAGATAACCCCCTGCCTCAAAAATCTAGTTCCTGGCAAACAAGCTCCTTGCATGTAAGAGAGGTGCGGAAGAGAACAAATTAAAGTCACCACAATGACAAGCACAAATGCCAGGTAACAACAATGCAGATACCTAGATTTGATAAGAACTAGACCAGAAAAATACCTGATATGTATAAGACCATAGGAGATGACACCCACCTTCAGGTTTGAGCACAAACTAGATAGACCTAGGAATCTAGCAAACGGATGAACAAGATTCAGCTATGGGGTAATCTGATACGGGGTTCTTATATCTACTTTTCTGGTGGCTCACCTCATCATGTAAATAACAAATCAATAATCTCCATATCTCATTTAACTGGGTTTTCCTCAACTTCTTCCTTCTTGGGTTGAACTTTAAGTACAGGGAGACATACTTACGTCTTTCAAGCTCAGGTGTCAAATACATTATACTTACTTCTTTCTGGTCATTTGCTAACTGGTTGATTCAATTGGAAAAGTGTGACCAAACCTGTCTAATACAATTTGTACTTTATAAAGCAAGTTGTTTGTTGCTAATGTCCTGTTATTCCCTGGATATATACAGATTTTTCCCCAATCTATTTTGGTCCCATTACTTTAATAGAATTTGAAGCTAGATGTATTGGCTAGTAATTTCCATGACCATACGTATGGCTTTTTGTTTTAATTTCTTTGTTTTCCTTTTATTCCACAGTATGAAAAAACTGAGAGATAAATTAAGCCTGTTGTAAAGTTCTTTCAGATAAATCCACTGAATGCTGACCACAAGCATGAGGTCATTTATCTATCAGTTAGTGAAATAGAAACACATATGGTGATAGGTGATTCGACTTTGGGTAGGCACACAATGCAATATACAGATCATGTATTATAGAAATCTATACTGGAAACCTATATAACCTTATTAACCAATGTCACCCCAATAGATTTAATTGCAAATTAAATTAATTTTTAAAAAAGCATTGGTGGAAATCACAAATACCCAATCTTATAATGAAATGTGCCTTCTTTTGCCTCGATTTACCCGTCTCTATCTCTTTTTCTTTTCTCTGCTTCTGTCTTTAATTCATTTAACGAGCGATTCATATTACTGTGGTGAGATCTCATAAGTCTGACGTAAAATACATATAATCTATTGAAGAAGTCCTCCCAAGTCTTTATTTCCATAACAAACATTTACTTGCACACTAGAATAATAAAAAAAAAGTTAAAGCTAGAAAACCTACATAGTTACTATAGGTCAAGTTTACTTAGCCTCTATGAATTGTGCTTTCTTTGGTAATATTAATGCACTGTTGACCAGTCACAAAAATCTTGTGTTTTTAGGCCTAAAGATTGCTGACTGATAACGAGTTAATTCGTATTTGCATTAGCTTATACAATTTTTAAAACTGAGACTAATATAAGACTTTGTAAAAGTTTTATTAATCATGGTCAATCATGTTTACTTTATTGTAAAAATTATTTTTCTAGACATTCTGGGTTTTTATCACATTTTAGTGTTACAAAAATTTCAAACATGGAACATTATGACAGTGAAGAATTATTCAATAAATTATATGCAGATGTTTTTTCTGATTGTCTAAATGACTTTGAGGTATATAGTGTATACCAGAGGAAGGTGGTAGTTTGTCAGAAGATAGTTATGAATCTGATATTAGACCATCAAAATGGCAACAAAGAAATGTGATAGAATCTGATAGTGAAAGTGATTTTGAAGAAGAGTAGGCAGAATATGACATTGCACTAACCTTGGAAGATTATACAAAGATTTCTGGTTAACTGTTGAACTTAATGATCCACAGAATATCAGTAAAGTGATGGATTTACTTATCAATAATTATTTTTTTGATTTAAATTCTCTCAAACCAATTTATACCACCGCCAAACGAAAAACTTGATAAAGCATCTGCTAAAACGTTACCATGGACAGAAGTTACCACTTGTATTATGAAGAAGTTTCTCAGTTTATTGATATTGATGGAACAAACAAAAGAAATCACATTGGAGAAATAACTGGTCAATGGACTCTTTGCTTGAAACACTCACATTTCCTAAAGCTATGACCAGATTGAGGTTTGAGCAAATCCTTACTTTTTTTCATCTTAGTGATAATTCACAAGCTACGTCTAATGAAGACAGACTTTACAAAATTAGGCCTCTTTTGGATTACTTTATTCCAAAAATTCAGTCTTTGTATAAACCTAAGCAGGAGTTATCCTTGGATGAAGCAATGATACCATATAGAGGGTATGTCAGCTTCAGAACATATAATCCAGCAAAGAACAAAATATGGAATTTTAGTCAGAATGCTTTGTAAAATTGAGACACAGCTACATTTGCAATTTCCAAATCTATTCATATAAAGGCCAAAAGCTACAAGAAACTATATTCTTCATCTTAGAATCCTATCTTTATTCTTGGCGCCATGATTATCAAGATAATTACTATAACAGCATGACTACTGCTGAAATATTATTGGAAAAGAAAACACTGGTCTGTGGTACTATAAGGGAGAACTGTGACTTGACAAAAGAACTAAAAGAAAAATAAAAATATCTTTGGAAAGGGGAAATTATGTTTTTACAGAAAGGACACATTCTTCTTATCACATGGAAAGACAGAAGACTAGTGGGTATGATCTCAACTATTCACAATGCTTTTATAAAATTCACTGGAAAGCAAAAGAGGGGCTCTCTGGATGTTGTAGTTAAACCCACCAGCATAGCAGATTACAATAAACTTATGAAAGAGGTCAATCAAGCAGACCAGTATTTGGCAAACAGCAGTATCTTATGAAAAAGTTTAAAATGGTATAATGAGGTTGCAAGCAAGGTCTCCAGCCAGGTCCATAGCTGGAGGCAGGTGAAAGGCAACCATACATTGATGTCTCTCTCCCTCTCTGCCTCTCTCCCTTCTCCTCTCCCTAAAAATAATAAATAAAATCTTTAAAAAAAGAAAAGAAAAAAAGAATAAAAACTGTTATCCTTTAAAAATAAATAAAATGGTATTAAAAAGTACATTCTTTTTGATTAATTGTGCTTTATTTAATGCATTCGAAATTTACTCTAATTACAATTTACAAAATAAAATGAGATACAAACAATTTCTACAAAGTTGCTAGGGAATGGATAACCATGATTCAAATGAATGTAGCACAGAACCTGGCATTTCTTCCAGTACCTCTAAAATAGCTCCTTAAAAGGGCTCCCCATTAGATTTTCAGGAAAACTAAAAGGCCATGTTTTAGAAAAGACAGTCACTGGCATAAAGAAGAATCCCACTAGAACATGTAGAGGATGCTCTTCAAAAGCAAAACAATGAAACTAGATATATTTGCTAAATCTGTTGTGTGCCATTGCCCATAGGTGAATTCTGTACAGTTTATCATACCAAAACAAGTTTTTAAAAGTATGTAGAAGTTATGTAAAAAGTTTCATCTCAATACATTATGACTAAATCAAATATACTAAAGTTTATTTAGATTACTTCATTTTCATCTTCAATACCAAAACAAAACAAAATAACCAGTGACATGGGGTAGCATTTGTATAAAATTGCTGGTCACCAATGTGTTAACTAAAAGATAACAAAACAAGATGGCCCAGAAGAGAGCTCTTGAAGTCAGCCTGAGTTACAAACTGCTTGCCAACATGTACTATCAAAGTGACCTTAGAAAGTTACTAGCATCACTTTTATCCACTGGGAAAAAAGGGATGATAATGGTACTTATGGGGTTTTGAAAATTATATAAATCAGATTATATAAAAGCACAGTGCCTCATGTAAAGAAAGAGCTCAATCAATGATACTGTTAGTAGAAAAGTACCCATAAGAATAATTCACAGGCCCTGGCTGGCAGCACAGTTGAAAAGGCACCAGCCTGCAAACCCAAAGGTCACTGATTCAATTCCCCAGCCAGGGCACATAACCAGGTTGCAAGCCAGGTAGGTCTCTAGCCAGGTCCGTAGCTGGAGGCAGTTGAAAGGCAACCATACATTGAAGTCTCCCTCACTCTCTGCCTCTCTCCCTTCCCTCTCTCTAAAAAGTAATAAATATATCTTTAAAAATAATAATAATTCACAAAATAAAAACATCAAAATTTTAGAAATTTAAAATTATTTTACAGGAGACCTGAACAACCAAAGGCTAACCATATAAAGAGATAAAGGACATAGACTTTTTCCCTGCTCTAAAAATAATGGTTAAACTGATGATGAGACAGAATATATACATACAAAAGTAAATGTAAAAAAACCAAAGCACAGATCATGCACCAAATCGGTCCTTCCAACAAGCCCATGTTGCAGGGCAATAAAATGAGGATAAGGTGGGAATACACATGGCAAGTTCTGAGGATTGTAGACTGGATTACCCGGATCAAAGGCGATATTATTACAGTAGAATGGTAGAGTGTGTGTTTCAGGAGTTAGGAGGAAGCAGATTTTGAAATCAATGGCTCTAGAAGGCCAAAAGGAGGTACAACAGAAAGATGGAGTCAGTGTAATTTGCTAGAACTATGGTCTGGGCAGGGGGACATGGAAAATAGCCAAGTCCCAGGAGCCACGGGAGCAAAAGAGCTTTTACGAGATGGTGTCAGTGTTTCAATTTGATTACATTCCATGGATTGTTCCCTGCAAATGTGAGTTAAGCCAAAAATAATCATGTGTGCCTGTGTGCCTGTATGTGTGTGTATGCACATGCATGTCCCCACCTATGCGGCTGCATGCATCAAAATTTCTCACACTAGAGAATATAAAATTAAAATGTAATAGCCTTATATTTGCACAGCTAGAAAGAGACACTATCTTGGCAACTGACCAAAAGTAAAAAGTGAGACATTTCCATGACATATAAATTCAGTAAAAGTGAAAATATCAGAGAAAAAAATCAATAAAAGTTCTATTTTTTACTATTATGATCACACTATACATTTTAATAAGAATAGCTAACCTTTATAAAGTATTGTGCTGGACACTACTGCAAGTACTTTCATCTATTCATTTATTTAATTTTCAAAATAATCCTCAAAGGTATGTTTTAATATTATTCTACTTTATAGGGAAGAAAATTGAGTCAACTAGTGAATCATGGCAACATAACTAAGATGTAGTTCAGTTGGAATGGGCCAGTGAGGCTTTGGAACCCAAATACTTCCTATCCACCTTGTCAAAGAGTAGATAATAATCATGTGTGGGTCTCAAGAATACTTTAAAAATACAAACTCCTGACCAGCACCTACAGAAATTTTGATTCATTAATTGAAGGTAGGACCTACAAGTTTGCATTTGTAATAAATTCTCCTATGATGTTGATGCTGTGGTTTATGGACCACACTTCTAGTTGTATCACCCTATCCTATATTATTTCAATTGGTAAATAAAGGAGAGTAAAGACCTGGCACATTAGATAAAGTGCCGGTCTGTGAACCCAAAGGTTGCTGGTTCAATTCCCAGCCAGGGCACATAACCAGGTTGCAAACCAGGTCTCCAGCCAGGTCTATGACTGAAGGCAGGTGGAAGTCAACCATTCATTAATGTTTCTCTCCCTCTCTGCCTCTCTCCCTTCCTCTCTCTAGGGAAATAATAAAAAATAAAATCTTTTTACAAATAAATATTAAATAAAAACTTAAAAATAAAGGAGAGTAAGATATTATAATATAAAAAGGTGATTTCTCATTTTCAAGACACTTAAAGTAAACCACTTTAAACTAATATCCCAAAGCATTGACACAAATATTATCAATTTAGTCCAAAAGTATAAACTTGTTCATTGAGCATGACAGAACCAATGGAATCTATACCAATATTTAAGACTCAAGCTGTGTTTGTATTTTTTCTCTAAATTATCCCAGTATTTCTTCTATATACCTTTTAAGTATTGAATAACAACTTATAAGCTTAACATACCAATAGAAACTTACCAACATTGTAAACCATTTTAAAATTTAAATTACAAGAGATAATTCTCTTGGAATAGTCTTATACTTTATTACAACATTCAGAATCTAACATGACAGAAAAAAGTTAACACAAATCAGAACCATTTTTAGTACCAGTAGAGAGAGTAATGACAGTGAACCTGATAGAAAAAAAAAAAGTCTGTTCAGTTCTCTCATGATAGAAGTTCCAAATGTTGATGAAAAAATGAATAATGTTAACTTCCTTTTTCAGAAAGATGCAATCAAAACATGTTTCCCTATTCTTTTCATTAGGTATAACCACAATCCTTAATATTATAAAAAACAAATATAAGATTTGAAAAGCAGAAGGAAGAAGGCACATCAGCCAGGAACTTCAAGACCTAAGTTCTCCAGGTTTACCTTGTGCTTCATAGCACACTTAGGATTTAAAGAGCCAGAAACATCAATGGGTAGACACAACCCCACCACCACCACTACCAACATCTGTTCTCTAGCAAAAGAGTCAGGAAAGAGATAGCCTGAAAAGAGAAAAATTTTGAATAACCTATATGACACCAACAAACATCACAGAAAGAACTCTGGGCTCACCACTACCCTACACTTCCACACTCTCCAGGCTTCAATGAGTCACTTTCTCCATCTGAAGCTAGTAAAATGTGGGCACCACCAGACCAAGTATGTATATAAAATGCAATGCATAGGGTAACTACCAAAAAGCTATACAGATACACACACTCAAAATTACTGTACATTGATAAGGAAGTCATTGTAAAAGAAGTTCAAATAGCACACAAAAAGACAAGAAATCAGAAAGAAAGAAAGAAAGAAAGAAAGAAAGAAAGAAAGAAAGAAAGAAAGAAAGAAAGAAAACGAAGAATAGAGACCAAGCAGAAAACAACAACAAAAAAACCCTCAGGCTTAAACCCTAAATACCTCTAATTAGAGGTATCATGTAGCCTAGGCACACCAACTGAAATGTAGAGAGTGGAAGAGTGGATTAAAAACAGTACCCATTATATGTTGTCTATAAAAAATTAAATATAACAATATAGAAAGATAAAAGGAATGAAGAAGATATATTACACAAATATTGATCAAAAGGAAACTGAAATGGCTACTTTAATATCAGATGAATTAGACTGTAGAGCAAAGAAAATTACCAGAGACATTGAGTGACATTTTAAAAGTATATAAAGGTCTATCTATCAATAAGATATAACAATGCTAAATGGGTGTTTACCAAACAACAGAGCTGAAAAAAAGTACAGAAATATAAAGGAAACTGTGACATATCTAAAAAGATAAGTTCAAAGATACATGGAGACTTCAGTACCACTCTCTCAGTTATTAATACTACCTGGACAATCAGCAAGAACATAGAATATAACAGCAACCCCAACAGACAGAATCTAACCACATATATACAGAAGGTTTTTAAGTTTCTATGGAAAATATACAAAGATGGACTTTATCTAGGGACACAAAATAAACTTCAACCAATTTAAAATAATTCAAACAATACAGAGTGTATTCTCTGACTCCAACAGAATCACCCTAAATATACATAACAGAAAAATAAAAGGAAAATTTCCAAACGTTTGGAAGCTAAACAGCATATTCTAAATAATCCATTAATCATTTAACCTCAAATGAATTTTTTCAAAAAAAAAACAAAACCTTGAACTTAATGAAAATACAACAGGGGTTGTGGAGATAGCTAAAATACTAGGTTCTTTGAAATTATAACAATATTAATAAACCTCTAGCAAGAATGACAAAAAATAAAAAGAAGACACAAGTTAACTAATATCAGGAATGAAACAGAAAATATCACTACGGCTCCTACAGACATTGAAAGGATAATAAGAGAATACTAAAAATAATTCTACACGTATACATTTGAGAAGACAGATGAGATGGAGTAACTTCTCAAAACAACACAAACTATCATAACTTATCTAACAGGAAACAAATCATTTGAAAAATAACAAATATATTCAGAAAGGTGAATTAATAATTTAAAAACTTCTCCCCCCAAAATCTCCAGGCCTAGGTGGTTTTATTAAAAAGATTCTATCAAAATTTTAAGGAAGACTTAACAACTTCTCACAATATTTTCCATAAAATAGAAGAGGGAACACTTTCTGGTTAATATTTTGAGGCTAGTATTACACTAATACCCAAACTAGATAAAAAAAAAGTACAAACCCAAAACCAAAAAAAAAAAAAAAGAATAATGTAACAATATCCCTTGTTGATATAGAAGCAAAAATCCTTGATAAAATGTTCACAAGGGAATTCAGCAATATGTAAAAATATGGTCTGTCCCAAAAGTATCAAGCCAGTATATCAAGACAATTAGAATAGTTTGTGCTTTGTATTTCAGAACAGACCTCATATATATATATATATACAACATCACTAAGTGGGGTTTATTCCAGGGTTAGAGTTCAATATTTGGAAATAAATCCATGAGATCTACCACATTAACAGGCTAAAAAGTAAAAATCACATGATCAAATCAATTAATGTAGAAGAGGCTTTTGAAAAAATTCAACACAGATTTGTGATTAAAATTATCCAAAAAAGGGGACCAGAAGAAAACTTCCTTAACATGATAAAAAGCACCTACAAAAAACCTAAAGCTAATACTATGCTTAATGGTGACAGACCTACTTCCCCAAAAGATCAGGAATAAGGCAAGGTTACCCACCTTCATCACTCTTACTCAACAATGTACTGAAGGTTTTAGCTAGTCCAATACAACAATAAAAAAAAAAAAAAAATTAAAGCATACAAAGCAGGAAAGAAGAAATAAAATTATCCTTATTTCCATGTATCATTACTGTTTGCATAGAAAATCACAAGGAATCTACAAAAACTCCTAGAACTAATGACTGTGTTCAGCAAAGTCTTGGGATATAAGTTAAAAATACACAAATCAACTGTATTTGCATATACACACACTGGACTTAATATTGCATTACTTATAGGCACCCTGAAATCCTTAGGACTCTAATCAAATATATACAAGGTTTATATGCTAAAAACTAAACAATGGCTATAAAAGAAATCAAAAAGGAGTTAAATATAATAAATGAAGAGTCACACCATGCTAAATGGATGGGAAGATTCAACATAGCAAATATATCAGTTCTCCTCAAATTGATATACAGGTTTAATGAAACCTGAAATTTTTGTAGTTAGATTTTTCCAGCTGTAAAATTGCAAGGAGAACCTAAAGCCAGGTTTTTTTGTTTTTTGTTTTGTCTTTATGTCTATACATATCTATCTAGACATACACAACATATTCTTTATTTTTTAAAATATTTTCATTTATTAATTCCAGAGAGAGGTTAAGGGAGAGAGGCAGAGAGGGAGAGAAATATCAGTATATGGTTGCCTTTCACCTGCCTCCAGCTACAGAGCTAGTTGAAGACCCAGCTTGCAACCTGGTTATGTGCCCTGAATGGGAATCAAGCTGGCAACCTTTGGGTTTGCAGGCTGGCACCTACACTGACCCACCAGCCATAGCTTTATTTTTTTACTTTTTAAAAAATATTATATTTACTTATTTTAGAGAGGGAGAAGGGAGGGAGAAAGAAAGGAAGAGAACTACTGACATGTGATAGAAATATCCATCAGTTCATTCCCCTTTGCATCTTGACAAGGCCTGTGCTCCAACCAGGAGCCTTTCTCTTTGCTAGAGAACCTCAACCAAATGAGCCACATCAGTCAGGGATGTTTATTTACTTTCCAATAAGTTTAAACCCTTGAGAGGTACAGCATTACACTGATTCTGTGTCCAATGGCCTTAGCAGGAAGGTTGCTTCAGAATTTAGCCCAAACCAGCCACTGTTTCCATGAGCACAAGCTACATTTCCCCAAGATGACTCTGGTTTTGTTCCATTTACCACCAGGGGTCACTGTGCTGTTCTTTGCCTTGTACACGTAAGCACATCTCTCACCTAGGCAGAATTCAGTTTTATCTTGAACGTAAACAATTCAGATTTAAGAAGACCTGTGTGCTCCCTCTCTTCCACAGACCCTGTTTATAGCCCGCAAAAATGGTCTTGGGTCGAAGCCTCCTAAACAGATTTGTCATTGTAGAAGTCCTGTTCCCGGCAGGGTCCACAGGGCCCACAGTGGCAGGATAAGGAACACATTCTTCTTTAGATTGAAATATTTATCTATCCAACCCATATGTTCATTCAACTTCAAAACACAACAGAACATACTGAATGTGTATTAATGTTGTTAATGTATATATAGCAACATAGAGATACAGCAATGGGCAAGAGAGACAAAATAAACCTTGCCATTGTGGAACTTTTCCTTTTTTTTTTTTTTTTTTTGTTGTTGTTGTTGTTAAAGATTTTTATTCATTATTTCCAGAGAGAGAAGAAGGAAGAAAGGCAGAGAAGGGGAGAAACATCAATGTATGGTTGCCTTTCGCCTGCCTCCAGCTATAGACCTGGCTGGAGACCTGGCTGGAGGCCTGGCTTGCAACCTGGTTATGTGCCCTGGCTGGGATTGGAACCAGCAACCTTTGGGTTTGCAGGCTGGCACCATTCTACTGAGCCACCAGCCAGGGCCTGTTTGTTATTTTGGTCTTATGATATGACTTTTAAGACTTGCCTCCTTTGGGTACAAACAAAATAACAGATATTTCAGTTTCTTTATCTAGTCAATTTTTAAAGGCATTTGATCTCAGTGGGGTTGAAAAAAATAGTAGGACAACATCTATGGCCCATTTGATTTATTAGCAAAAAGTAAATTAATAGAGGCATTATCAATGGCACAGTATCTCTGACTATTTAAATCCTCCCACATCTAGGCCCTGGCTGGCAGTACAGTGGATAAGGCACCGGCTTGCGAACCCAAAAGTCACAGGTTCGATTCCCCAGCCAGGGCACATAACAAGGTTGTAAAACAGGTCTGCAGTCAGGTTTGTGGCTGGAGGCAGGTGAAAAGCAACCATACATTGATGTCTGTCTCCCTCCCTGCCTCTCTCTCTCTTCCCCTCTTTCTAAAAACAATTAAATAAAATCTTTAAAAAATAATAAAATAAAAAAGAAACCCTCCCACATCAGGGATGTGTTTCTGTCACAGATGTAAATGGGAGAAGAATCCAGAAGCTTTCTACTACTTGTATATTAGCTAATCACATGTATTTATGCCTCATGGTGGCTCCCATAATGAAAATGTCATAGGCATGGCATCTAGACCCTACTGGACCTGAAGGTCACACATACCCCTTATTCTAGATATATTAAACGTGTTCCTCTTTTAAGGAACTCCTACCTTTGCGACAGCATGGATGGAACTGGAGAGTATTATGCTTAGTGAAATAAGCCAGGCAGTGAAAGACAGATTCCATATAATCTTACCTAATACAGAACACTAATGAACAAAACAAACAAACAAACAAGCAAAACAGAACCAGAGGCATGGAAACAAGGAGGAGACTGACAGCATCCAGAGAAGAGGGGTGAGGGGGAAAAAGGGGCAAAGAAGGAGAAGATTTTAGGCAAGAAACTAGTATAAACGACCTATGGACATGTGGGGATTGACTATGGGACAATGTATGGGGTGGATGGGACAGGTAGAGCAGCGGGGGGAAATGGAACAAGTGTAATACAACAACAATAAAAAATAAATAAAAATAAAAATGCAACACACAAATAAATAAAAGAACATTAATTATAAATTGTTTCTCATTTTTATAGTCCATCTTGACACTTTTCTCACAAGTTTGAGGTGGAGTTCACATATGGAAACACAATGGTGCCTCAGAAACATTCTAAAATCCCCCTTTCCTCTATTTTATCTGAAAATATTGTTGTAAGAGATTATACAGCAATTAACTACATGCCAGGCATTATTCCAAGCACTTTATAGTCATTAACTCATTTACTCCTCATAATAAATCTACGCAAAATGGGAGGCTTAGGAAGATGGAGATTGAGCAAACTTGCCCAACATCCCATGGCCAGTGGGTGTGGAGCCAGAATTCACACCCCGGTGGTTTGGCTTCACAGTTCATGCCCTGGTCTCATCAGTGTGTTCACTTCATTTTGGCTCCTTTATAGATCTGCCTCTAGTGACTCATTTTTCTTCACTCACATTTTACTTTGGTTTCTGGTTGATCTTAGGCCATATATAACCATTATAATCCCAAAACAGAAAGAGATATAAAATATATCAGCCAATTTTTATTTCTCACTTGGTCAATAAACAGCAGTTAGTCACTCTGTCTCTATTCAAAGTATGGCAAGTAAGGTCTTAGGACTGGATTGATTTAGATGTAACAGCTGTAGAACATCAATCTAGCCACCATCCCTAAACTGATAGCAAAAGTCAGGGCCCAGGAATGTATCCCTTGAAACTTGCTGATAATGGTTCTTGTGCTCCAATTATACAGTTGAATTCATATCAAATAAAGTCACTGTCCCCATCTGTAGTCTTTTCATACTTGTTATTGTTCCCTTCATTTTTGTTGTTTTCCATGCTAATGAAACTTAGTTGGGCAATGATAATAAAAAGAAAGTAATTGCAACATGTCTATAGCACAGAAGTAATACTTTCAAGTTTTTATTTTTTCTGTTTTTGTTATAAGGTGTATCATGTTTGGGAGTGATTTTTCTACTACCTGGAAAAAAAAAAAGGTCATTTGTTAACCATTTTCTTGAACAAATAATAAAGTAAGATTAATCCATCGTTGTCCTGCTGTCATTTTACCCTCCTTGCTTTTATTATGTCATTTTGGGTGGGAAGGCAGGGTCTATCTGGAGCTCCTGCTTAACTAACATCCTATCCCATCTTTGCTATCATCCATAGGGAGTATGCTGTTAATAGTTAGGAAAATTACAAATTGTTGGGTTGCTTGTGAGTTGTGATTCTATAGTTACTTTTGGTCTCTGTCATTTTCTACATGGGTAATTCTTTAGTAAGGAAAAAGCAAGGGCAGAGAAGTAGAGCTAGAGAAGTAAGCCTCCACTTACATTTCTACCTGAGACAAAAGCAAATGATGTGAAATTTGGTCAGTAATAACACAACTGCTGTGATTATTAAACTGATGGCAAAGATGATGATATAAATTTGGGATTTACTTGGGCTGGGGAAGAAGACAGTTGTTTAGGTACTGGGTTACTCTGTGGTATGAAGTCAATTATCCTCTAGGAGAGCCTCAGCATAGTTAGTTGTATTAACAAGTAACCTATTTTGAAAAATAACAATATGCCTTACATTAACAAATTATTGGATTAAGGCCATTCAGCCTAATGATTCAAAGGTACCCAATTCATTAAACTAGGTTTAAAACAGCCGCTATGGAAACATTTAGCCTACTAATTTCTTATATACCCAGTTCAAAAGAAATTATCTGTTTCAGAGGAAGGAATTATTCATTCGCTGTTTATTCAAAAACTTATTCCATAAATATCTGTTGAGGACCCACTCTGAGCACAGATTTTTGGCTCATGGTGAGCAGGGGGCAAAGAGACGAAGAAAAGAAAGTATAATAGAAGAAAGCAAATTTTGAAAAAGAAAATACTCTCCTGGGTTTAAATTCTAGGTATGGAGAGTGAAATTACAAAATTAGGCAGTGTATCAGATGAATGGTATACAGTAAATCAGATAATAATGACCATAGGAGATTAATTTAGCAAAAAGATAATGGAGTTTAAGCTCTAGCTGGTGGCGCAGTGGGTAAGGTGCCAGCCTGCAAACCCAAAGGTTGCTGGTTCAATTCCCCAGCCAGGGCACATAACCAGGTTGTAGGCCAGGTCTCCAGCCAGGTCTGTAGCTTGAGGCAGGTGAAAGGCAACCATGCATTGATGTTTCTCTCTCTCTCTCTTCCTCTTTCCCTTCCCCTCTCTTTTTGTTTATTTTATTAACAAATAAAATCTTAAAAAAAAAATAGATAATGAAGTTTAAACTTCAGGGCCTCTCATTTGGACAGAATTCTCTAAGTAAATGTTTATTATTTTAACTATTTTTTGTATATGTAGTTTTAAAATATTTTCCCAAAAAGATGACCCACAAATAGCACAAGCTTCAGTCCTCACAAAATCTGGATTTGCCTTTGCACAAGGATTCAGAAAGGCATACAACAGCTTCCTCAAGCTCTTTCCCAGCAAAGATGCTTCTTTGCAAACCTGTGTACTATTCTAGCCCTGGCTAGTGGTCACCTTTGCTCTTTATCCATTTTCTAGTCTTTGTGGTCTTTAAAGAACCAATTTGGTTTTTTGTTTGTTTGTTTTAGAAAAATATGTGTCTTTCCATTATTTTGCAGTTGAAACATGGGGCAGTCCATTTCTGAACATGAAAAAATAACTTAAAAAAAAATAGCCCTGACTGGTGGCACAGTGGATAAGGAGCTGGCCTGCGAACCTAAAGGTCGCTGGTTTGATTCCCAGCCAGGGCACATAAGCAAGTTGCAAGCCAGGTCTCCAGCCAGGTCCGTAGCTGGAGGCAGGTGAAAGGCAACCATATGTTGATGTCTCTTTCCCTTTCTGCCTCCCTCCCTTCCCATCTCTCTAAAAATAATAAATAAAATCTTTAAAAACACTAAAAAATAATAAAATAAAATAAATAAATAAAAGATACATAAAAAAGAATAGGGGTTGATCATAAAATCCAGAGTCTAACTCCTCCTGCAACTAGAAAATTAATTTAACACAAAACCAACACTAAGTCTTGCCCAGAGATAAGATGGAGAGTTGTACCTCTACAATATCTTTTTAATCATCACCCAAGGACAGTTTTCTTTTCTTTTTTCTTTTTCTTTGGTTTGTAGAGAGTGGAAGAGAGAGAGAGAAACATGGATAAGAGAGAGAAACGTCTATCTGTTGCTTTCTGTACATGCCCGGATGGGGATGCCATGCACCTGAACTGGGGCTCAGACCACAACCCAGGTATGTGCCCTGACCAGAATCCAACACTAAACTATTTAGTTATAGAATAATGCTATAGCCAACTGAGCCACACAGGCAGGACTGAGATAGAAAGATGGCATTAAGTGATAAAAAAGATAAATAGGGACAAGGGGCCTTGGCTAAGTAGCCCAATTAGTTAGAGTATCATCCTGATACCCTAAGTTGTGGGTTTGATCCCCAGTCACATACAAGAATCAACCAATGAATACATCAATGAGTGGAACGAATCAATGTTTCTTTCCCTCTCTCCCTTCCCATGTCTCTCTCTAAAATCAGTGATAAAATTTTTTTAATTAAATTAAAAAATATATGTGGACAAGGAACCTAGCCAATCATTATAAGTTGCTAATGTAAATTCCATATATAAATACAAATAAATGTATATGTATACATTAAAAATAATCCTAGTAAATGTATTCTTTTGTTTTATGACTTCTTGACTTTGTATTTTTTTTAGAAAGACTTCACCTACACTACACTAATTATTTCTCTAGAATTTTATAGTTTAATTCAGACATAAGAAGTTGACTTCAAAATTATTTTAGCATAAGGTTTGAAGTAAGTGTCCAGTTTATTTTTCTACATGTCTAGTGAAATTTAGCAAAACATTTTTAAAAACTGATTTCCCAGTGATCTAAGAGGCAACTAATATATACTAAATTTCCATAAATATTTGGATCTGTTCCTAGAAGCAATATTTTATTCCTTTCATTATATTACATCATCTATGAATGCATGACTATAAATTACTTTAAATATTATAGTTTTAAAATGTCTTAACATTTGTTAGAATTACTCACTACTCTTTGCTTTTTATAATTTTTCTTCAATTTTCTTGGCTGTTCTTGTATGCTTCCATTTTATTTAAAGTCTTGATGCGTTATGCTTGCTTCATTTTATAGGACTAAATTTACAACTGTTACATAGTTCTGTGTTTTTTAATCAATAACTCAAAGCAGATACTTGCTTTCGAAACCTATTACCTACCTCTGGCTTTTCTTTCAGGCTTTAATAAAAAAAATCATCTGTCCAAGCTTAGAAAATCTTTACAACCTGTGTTGCTATAATGTAGGTTTGGTTATAACATACCTGCCAGTCCAATTCATCTCCATGACA
Organism: Noctilio leporinus; assembly: GCA_004026585.1. Taxonomy (NCBI): domain Eukaryota; kingdom Metazoa; phylum Chordata; class Mammalia; order Chiroptera; family Noctilionidae; genus Noctilio; species Noctilio leporinus. The sequence goes on from PVIW01005042.1 coordinate 48,975, forward strand.
GAGAGAGGTTCTTTCCCATTAACATGGAAAGCTTACAATGAAGGCATCATCCTTGCCCTTGAATACCAGTTTAATAGTGTTTTCCTACTGTTACAGAGCTTAGCCAGCTTATTGAAGTCAGCTGTCTCCTTGAGAATTCCATTACCTTTGCCTGTTTTCCTTCACACACATTATTAAACAATAAACAAACACAAAAATCTTGAAATTCAAGCAAAGCAAATCTTTAAGTCAGTCTTAAAGAAGTGGTATGTTTTCAAACTAAAAAAGATTGCTTCTCTCTATATTTTATAAGGACTGAATTCCACTAGATACCTCTTATATTTGCTTAGAACAAATTATTATTAATAACGAAGAACTGTGATGTTTTTGTCTGATTTTACAAAACAATTATTTTGGCATCCTATTAGTTTTAACTGTGGTCACATCCATTTTTGACACAAAAAGAATTTGCTATGAATCGTTTTCACCAAAGGTTACTTTAAAAAAGTGAAATTCATAAAGCAATGGAAAAGTTTTGCATTGTTATTTGTTGAGAATTTTTCCTACTTTTCATTAAAATCTAGGCAATACATTGGAAATTAACTTCCCTGGTTCTCTTGAGCTATACCAGAATGAAAAAGCAGTAAACTTAACACAGGGTTCAAAATATGCTCTTTATTTTCCTCATTAATTTCTTAACTCACTGTCCCACACATGTCAAAAAGTTCCATTTGAAAATTGTAACTCAACATATAATAAACCCAATTAAAACACAGATACATACACATGCATTTATGCAGCTCCTAATGGTGCCAATAAATCAACTCAAAACCATAAAAAAATAATTAAGAACAAAGAAATGTCCTGTCTTGATGTTGCTTTTTTCCTTTATATGATTCTAATGTGATTATATATGCATATCTAATGACTACATCTGATGACTCATGGTCATCACTTGATTTCTGTATTACAAATAGCCTGACATTTAATTAGTTTGTGTGATAAAATTATGTAAATATCTACATGGACACCAAATGATTAAAACTTTTTTTATATCTCTCATTTCTATCAGCACTAGAGTTAATTATATCTGCCCACACATACAGTAGGTGAACAGACTCACACAAAAACCTTTCCAACTGAAAAGAAAGTTGGAGTTTTTCAAATTAAGATTGAAAGATATGTTGTTGAGTTCCTCTTTCAAGATGTACAGGGATGGCATAGGACTTGAATCATTGCAATCACTTCAAGTCTAAATGAAAATAAGGGCAGATCTAGTAAGCCAGGTTTCCTATTTCTCATTCGTTTTCATTCCGTTCTCTTACAAACTGGTGGCCCCAGATGTGTTTTTTAGTCATAAGAAATAAATAACTTACATAGATTTGAGGGTAAACGTTGGCTATTGCTATCACAATGCTAAGCTGATTTCTGGTCTTACGCATCCCAAGTCAACCATGGTCCTTTGCAGCCAGTCACCTGAATTGGAACTGCTCTCCCGTCAAAGTTCCAGTACAAGCATCAGTTGACTCAGGAGTTCTGAATGTCTGCAAAATGTGAGTTTGGGGTAAGTTCAAAGTGGACTTGAAGAATAGCAAAGAAAAATGGATCCTTATTCCCATTAATAGAACCAAGTTGAATGAAGTAGGGAACAAAGGTAAAATGTCTCTTAGACACAACTGAAGGGCATCCTTTCAACATCCCAGAAACACGTTACAAACACCAGTTTCACGCTTCTTTACCTACCCTGATGATGCGAAGGCAGTGAATACAAGTCTCCTAATGACCCAGAGACAGTAATGAGACAGAGGGGTGGCGCTAAAATTGACCATCAACCCACAACCCTTATGTAGCCAAAGCATTCAAATGACTGCCCCACCAGAAATTTCCTCCATAGCAGATCAACAACATTAGCGGATTTGTGAATCTCATACATATAAATCTACTTGCTGAGAAAGAGAGAAAACTACACACTTAACTTTGTTCCAACAAAACTTGTTATTTCCCAAACACATGACTGCTTAGTGGGATTAAATGTGTTATCTCAAAAGTAGTAAGTTACTTGATAAAATCTTTTTGTCCTCCAGAAGCTTTCAGCAGATAGAAAAGTATAAGCCGGCTGAATTCCTTTGCTCCTAATTTGATAGTACATGTGCTAGAATGCACAATACAGCTTGTACATGAAAACAATGGATGTAATCAATCTGGAAACTAATTAATCTTTAATTAAGGAAAGTCATGGCTCTAAAGGAGAAAATGAACCAAAAAAAAATGAAGTATTAGTAAAAACAGAAAGAAAGAGAAATAAGACCATTAACTTTGGAAAAACACAGAGAAATAAGAAGAGGACAAGACATGATTTAAATCAAGGCTATAGAGTTAGAAGACAGAAATATAATTAAACATAATATATTCAATGTGAAGTCAGTGGAATTTAAGACAAAAGAAAACAGGCTTATAGTTTATGATGGTAGAATGACAATCTACACATAACTCATATCCCTCATGAAAGACATTGAGAGAGAAGTATAAAATCTATAAGAAGAAACACACTTATAAAGGGAATAGAAAGGAAAACTATTTTCAGACAAGGGATGTTAACAAAATTCAGAAAATTAAAAAACAGGTGAAATAGGGAAGCAGGGACCCACCAACCTGTAGCCCTTTCCTGTCAAGGGTCAGACAATAAATATTTGATGCCTGCAGGCCCCAAAGTCTCTGTCATAACTACAAATTCTGCTGGTGTAACACAAAACATCCATCCACAACATGTAAAAGAATGGATATGGTTGTGTTACGATAAAACCTCACCAGGACACGTTGATCCCTAGCATTAGGAACTGTTCTGAACACACTACTAACTACTCTGCTGATCAAGCCCCCATAGTGTCTGAGCTTAAAGTTAGAAAAACAAAGTAAAAGTTGGAAATAAAGATCAGAGAACTAAACAAAGACCTCCCTATGTAACAGTTCAGTTACCCCTTCTTTCATCCTCTGTCCACTTAAAAATAGGAAACCCTAATCCCTAATGAGAAAAATGCAGAGGTTTGTCTCCAAAGAAACTGTGTGGTTTTTACAACTGTTGTTGATATCTTAAATAAAACCTTCTTGTTCATTTCCTGTTATGTTTTTCCATAATTCAAGCCTGACCTCTGAATCTCTTAGGTACCCTGTCCACCAATACAGCTAGATTCCCCGTACATGGGAGAGGCCCATTGTGCAATGGATATAATTACTTTTTAAAAGGACTTTATATTCATTATTTTTAGAGAGAGGGGAAGGGAGAAGGATGAAAGGAAGAGAAAGATTAATGTATGGTTGCCTTTCACCTGCCTCCAGCTGGGGACCAGTCTGGAGACCTGGCTTGCAACCTGGTTATATGCCCTGGTTGGAAATCGAACAGCAACACTTGGGTTCACAGGCCTGTGCTCAATCCACTAAGCCACACCAGCCAGGGCTGGAATTATTTAATAATGAACAAAACTACAACACCTAACCTGCCCTCCATTCTTAAATATGAACAGGCAAGAAAGAGCAACAGCCATGTGAGAAAACCTAAGAGAATGAAGGAGAAAAGCCAATTGACCCCTAAGTAAATAATACAGGAGTTTAAGAGAAGTAAATGAAGAGGGGTGGGATTCAGCATACTCTCTGAAATTTGAGAAAATACACATCTAAGAAAACAAAAATACAACAATTATATGAATATGAAAGAGTTCTCCAAGATATTTAAAAATTTTTTAAATTCAGTAGAGTGGCACGATAAAAAAGAAGTAGTTATATCAGAAAATAATTTAAAAAGGAGAAATAATAAGCTGTCCTCAGTGAATACTTATCTATGCCAGACATTATTGTAAGCATGTTGTATGTATTTACTCACTTAATCCTCTATACTTCTATAAGGTGGATTCTATTATTACTCCCAATTCATGAATGAGAAAAATCACCTATTGGTTAAATGTGCAGTAAAAGGTACACCTCAGATTCCAATCAAGTGAGTCTGGCCCCACAGCCCATGATATTAACTACAATTTTCAACAGGTGAAACTCATGATGGAAAATATATAAGACATGGAGAAGTAATCAGGGGACTGAATATTAAATTTTCAGGAGGTTCTGCACGTAAGAATAGAATAACAAAATATGCAAGAGAGGAAATTATCACAAATGTAAAAATAGTTTTCCTTGAAGTATATATAAGGAAATGTGTTTTCAGATTTAAAGAGCCTAAGAGGTGCTAAGAAAATGATTTTAAAAATGGTTTTGACTTGGAAAAATTCTCATTAACTTAAACTTCAAGGATAACAAAAAAATCCTAAAAATGTCTATAAAAGCAAAAAGCATTTCAAATAAATACACAAGGTACCTATAAAAGAATCAGACACATAACACCTGCTAGAAGAAAATGAAGAAATGCCTTTAAAGTTTCCAAAAATCTTATTTTAATCCTAGAATTCTATAACTGGCTAAATTATCAATCCAATGTGACACAGGGAAAAATGTCTTTTACACATAAGAATCTCAGGAAATTTACTTCATGCATTTGTAGGAATTACATGAAGGTATCTCTAGCAAAACAAATAAAAATACAATAGAGAGAAAATAAATTTTCAGGAAACAGAGGTATAACCTGTGAAGACAGTAAGGGAAATTATCAGCATGACAGTTACACCCAAGTTCTGAATGAAGCAGGAGGACCAAGTGTTTTTTGAAGTTATATCTCTAGGGAAAAACAGGAAATTCAGTAATATAAAACATAATTGAGATTTCAGATGAACTTCACAGTATCTTTCATAGCAATATCAACAAAAACTAAAGGCAGTTAGAACTTCTGAAAGAAAAAAGACAATAAAAGGATGCAAATTCATGACACAAATGTAAAGCTTTTAAAAAATTTTAGACGTAAATTTTCTTGTAATTGTTATGCTATTGATTTCTATCAAAATGTCATTATCAGAAATATGATTTGATATCTGATGAGACTCACCTCATGAACCATTTATGGTGAATTATTTTTATTAATTTTTTCCCTTTTTCTAAATAAAGATTTTATTTAATATTTTTAGAGAGAGTAAAGGGGAGAGAGGCAGAAAGGAAGAGAGACATCAATGTATGGTTGTCTTTCACCTGCCTCCAGCTACGGACCTGGTTGGAAACTTGGCTTGCAACCTGGTTATGTGCCCTGGATAGGAATTGAACTAACAGCCTTTGGCTTCACAGGCCAGCTGGCCTTATCCACTGTGTATGGAGAATTTTTTATAAAAGTTCCTGTGTATTTAAAAAGAACATATAGTCTATATATATATGTGATACAATATCATTTTTATGTTCATTAGGTCAAAGTTGATAATTAAACTACCAAAATCTTCTCTGTCATTTCCTGAAAGTAAATTTCCAACTGTGATTACTAATTTGTCTATTGCTGTTTTCAAATATACTACTTTATATATTTTGATGGCATACAATATAGCTATGAAGCTTATAGCATGAGCATCTCTCTTATCTCAAGGACTCCAAAAAGATGTATGACAGACCTTCTCATTTCCTTAATACACCTGTCTATATTTTCTTTCACTTTTTGTCTTTCTCTGCTACAATCTGTTTAGTTCACTCTGATCCAGCTTTTCCTTCACTACGTCTCTCTTCAATTATGTCCCATCTAATGTAATGGAAACTCAGTTATAGTGGTATTCAGATCTCAGATTTTCACTTGGTACCTATTCACATCTTCTATTTTCTACAGTTTCAGTTTGCTGTTTTATTGATTCCTTTGTTCTTTGTACACTGTAAGCTGTCTGAGCCTCAATGCCTCAAGTCTTGGTGAATCTTTCCATTGTCCGGTTTCTGTGTTGTTATTCATGGTATCCTATTCCATTGAGTGTCTCATTACATTTGACTGTGTCCTGGAAATTTTATTGTCATAATTATCCATGGGAATAATTCGAGTCATTAGATGATGGTAATTCCTCCAGTTGGCTTTTGTTTTGCTTCAGCAAGTTTATAAGTGTTCCACTAGTCTGGGACCAATTTAATCAGTAGTGATTTCCTGGCTCATCTAGATAATGCAAAGCCAGGCTGCAAGTCCATTCCCAGAGTTACCTATACTCTAAGTATGTAGCCTTTGGAGTCCCTTGTTGAAGTAGAGGTGCTTTACAGGTGTCTCTGCCCTTAATGAGCCAGATGTACTGCCTTTTGATTCCTTCCACCTCTTGGGTTGCCCTAAAAGTTTGTTTAGTTTTTCTGTAAAATAAACCATATAGTTTTCATTTTCATCAATAACTTCCATTGATTTGGATATTTTGACTATGTCAGCTATCTTCTGCATGGTATAACTTGGACTGTTCTCAATTAATGACTTGAGTTGCCCACTACCAACTGCAACTGGTCTACCCAACCATGGAGCATCATATCATCCAGTGAGAAATATCCAGCAGGAGACTTCACAAACACTTTGACGTATTTCATGAGTCACAGCACCTTTTCTATACACAGCACAAATCTTTTTCTTGTGTTTCATTTTTACCTTTCTTGAAATATAAAACATAATATGTCTGAAATGTTGCATATTTCTTCCATCTTCAATATTAAAACAGCTACACAAAAACTCACCAAATTTAGTTTTTTCTAAATGCACACTGATATGACAGCTGTCACAATGCAATCTAACAAAATTGTTTTGAATAAAGTTAAAGACAAACCTGCACTCCTAGAGCCATCTTACAGAAAAAACAATTTTGAGGTTGTCAAAGCATTGGTAAGTTTGACACAGCATTTTTTGGATGAAAAAAAAAAAAAAAATACCCATAGGCTAAAACAGCTTTAAATACTGGGCCAGTACATATTGGTTCTTGTCCCTTTAAAGACTGTGTTTCAGTATTTCCTTACCATAGTCTTACTTCTTTGATGCTTTAAAACAAATTTTAATATATTTCCTATAACATTTTCATTGTTCTCAGCAGGATGATAAATCCAAATCATCCTAAATCACCTTTCTGTAATGCTTTTAAAGTATTATAAATACCAGGTCTGTCCTGAAAGTATCAGCGGCCCAAACTGTTTTAATTATATTGACATTGGTTTGATACTTTTGGGACAGACCTCCTAGTTTTTAAATGATAAATAATGATACCTATCAACATAATAATAATGTCCATGGTTCATACATTATTTTTGACCTCTCTCTCATTCCACACTACCATGTCCTATGCTTCCAAGAGCTCCTGCCACGAAGGACCACATACTCAATGGTTTAAAGAAAAGGAAACTATTCAAGTCTTCAGGCCAAAAGTTTGAGATCAAGGTGCTGGCAGGTGTTGGGTTCCTTCTGAGGGCTGTCAGAGGACACACGGTCCCAGGCCTCTTGCTTGGCTTCTGGTGGTGTGCTGGTGACACTTGGCATTCCTTGGCTTGTATAGTCATCATCCCAACCTGAAGTTGCCCTTCTTTACATGACGTTCACTCTCTGTCCCTTTATACAGGCTTTCCTCTGTGCATGTCTGTCTCTGTGTTCATAAGGGCACCAGTCAGAGTAGATTAGAATCTACCCTGGTGACCTTGTTTTAACTTGATTACCTCTGTAAAGACTGTTTCCAAAGAAGGTCACCTTCTGAAGTACTAGGGAGGTTGGGACTTCAACGTAATGGATTCAGTGGGAACATAATTTAACCCATAACATCTATCTATCCCTCACTTTCATCCCAGCCGTAACTACCTCATCTCTGGTCTCCACCTCAGAAGTGAGGATGAGCATGTCAATTTGACATGTCCTTTGTGAAATAAAGAACTGAATTTTACGTTTGAAATTTTTAGTTTTTTTAAGTCATGCACAATGGACCCAAGGCAAATTACCATAATCTTTCCATTATACCATTTTCCTGCCTCCTGATAATTATTTAAAAGTAGAAAATGGGTAGATTTGGAGTGTGTGTACTAAGAAAATCACCAAGTATTCTATGTACATTGAATAGACTCAATTAACTACACTATTTCAAAGATAGAACCAACTGACTACTCCACATCAAAACATTTAAAAAGCTATGAGAGAAAAATTTCCTTTGGTCTTGAGTTCCATTGAGGTGTGTTTCAGTGAGGAGAAAAAAGGGGAAAATATGGAATTAACAAGACCAAGTGTGTGGCTAACTGTAGCAAAATGGTGTTGGCTGCAAGGCAGCAGTGGGGGAAATCTGGGGGACAGAGTTTGGGACCCTTACAGGATATTCAACAGCTGATTTCACTGGAATAAGAAAAGATGTTCACCTTTCAACTACTTCCTTTAAAACAAAACTCAATTAATTTATTTAAGGTTAAACTTGACCAATAGCTGAAATAACCAGACTATATATAAAGATAAATTCACTCTTGTAAATAATGCTTTACATCTATTAGTTCCACCTATAAGCAATGCAATCTTGTCTGTGTTCTCTGTCAAAGAAGCAACTATTGACCTATTTTTATACTTTGTATGCCCTTGACAGCACTTATCACAAAACCTGCCCATATCAAGGTTTTCATAAATCATTTAAATAAGTGTATATGTGCATGAAGAAGTTTTTCATCATTTAAAAATTTGACCCTTAAGACAGTTCCACATTCTAACCCTTCTGCATTAAATTTCTTAATTAATCCTACTTTTGAGGCTATTTAATTGATGCCATCATCCCTTTCCCAATTCAATTTTTATTGTGCCTTTTAATGAATTTAAAAGATTTTTATAAAAATGAAAAATGAATGAAACACATTTTAGAGTTTGGGGACAGAAAAGGACAAGAAATAAGCGAGAGGTGTTATTTTTAATATGCAATTACTCAAAAGCACATGCTTTGTACACAGTGGATAAAGTGCATACCATTAAGTACTTTGTTTTTTAAAGTACAAGGTGTGATGAAGTATTTGCAGTCCTGGAGAATTCTGCTTGTGTAGAGATGTACTGGTAAGCAGATCAGCTAATACCCTTTTCTATAAACATTAATTCAACCAACAACTTTAACTTTCCAAGCTTCTGAACCTCTGTTTGTCTCATAGCATCCCTGGGAAACAGTTTCTAGAACAATAACAATATGGGCCATATCCCACACTCCAAGATATTTTAGGCCAGATGTCGGAAAACTATGGTCCATGGGCCAAATCCTGCAGCTGCTCATTTCTGTCAATATAGCTTGACTGGAAAGCAGCCACACCTATCTGTTCATGAATTGTCCGTGGCTGCTGTTTGCTGCCGCAGCAGAGTCAGCAATTGTGACAGAGACTCAGGGGCCTCTAACGCCTGAAATGCACACTCTAGGCGAAGGTTTACCGACCTCTGCTACAGACAATAGCAGGTGCATTTGAACTGATTTTCTGTCTCGTGGTTGACAAGGCCAGTCACCAAATGATTTTGTTTAATGTTTGTTTTTTGCTAACCCATATGTAGCCAGGCAAAAAACAAAAAACAAAACAAAACAAAACAAACAAACAAAAAACAACAGTTAGGATGAAAGTATTTGCTTTGTGCCTCGTTACCCCTATATTGAATGCCATTTGTCTTGGCGAGCTCCTGGGAAAAGGAGTTTTTCCCAAGGCAAAAGCACTACTTTATTAGAGGTCTCCAATTCCATTTCCAAAGAATTCTTCTTAGGAATTCTTTTAACATACTTGCTTTTAACAGTCCTGCTTATCTCATTGCAAACAGAAGTATGGATATTTAAGAAAGGCTTACTATGATAGATTTATTTTACCCCACCTCAAGTTGGAAATAGGCATTGTAATCTCATGCCTTAGGCCTCTTCCCTCTATTCTTTCAGTTTGCTCTTTATCACTTGCCAACTGTTAATACTGAACATCCTTATTTGTTTCACAAAGTACAACTTTCCTACAGCCACTTCAAAATTAAAATTCATTTAGTCTCCAGTCCCTTTACTAATGTATACTTTATCCTAGCCCAGAGTGCCTTCTACCCTTTGAAAGAAAATTTTATTTTCATATTTTTTTTAACTATAGTTAAAATCAATCCACTGAACTGCCCTGAAGTAACCCTTCCTTTCAAGCTACATGTAGAAGTTTGGGATGTGTTTGTCCACAGATACTGTAAAAATACTTGTCTTCTTTCTAATTGAACCGTAACCAATTGTACCATATTTTGGAGGATCTCAGAAAATAGTCTAGTTTTTCCACTCGCTTAAACTGATTCAGGAAATTACCTTTGTAATTATATTAAGAAAAGAAGACCATGGATGGACCTAGAGGGCATTATGCTAAAGAAATAAGGCAGGCAGAGAAAGATAAGAACCATATGATTTCACATATTTGTGGATTCTAAAGAACAATATAAACGAACAAATAAAACTCATGGCTACAGAGAACAGACTGAGGATTACCAGAGAGGAGGGGCAGGTGGATGGGGCTGGGTGAAAAAGGTGAAGAGACTGAAAGGTACAGATTGGTAGTTACAAAATAGTCGAGGGGATATAAATTAGAACGTAAGAAATAGAGTCAGAAATACAGTGGTAACTATGCATCCAGTACGTGACTGTTTGGCCACTATGCTGTACATCTGAAATGAACACACGGTAATACTGAATATAAACTGTAATTGAAAATATTAAACAATGAAAAGAGGAAAACAAAAGTTGCTAGAATTTCCTTTTTCCTTTCTCACTCCAGAAAAGAGGGACCCCTCGGCGGGCCCACAGTGCAAGGCTGCGCTGGCCAAGGGAGGGAGCATGGAAGGACACAGCCAAAGGTGGAAGAGAGATAGCTCCCTGCGGGCAGCTCCTACAGGAGTCCGGAAGGAGGTGGGACAAGGGCTCCCTTGCACACAGGACAGAGATGGAGGGAATGGATGCGGACCCTGAGTTGCACACAACAGTGAGAGAGATCTCTTCAGCTGTGGGCCTGAGACTTGAGTCACCAGTGACAGGTGCTGCCAACCTTTGAAGTCCAAGACCTCTGTGGTCCATCTGCAGAGCACCACCCACAAAAGACGCAGGCCTTTCCCAAGTTCTCCAGCACCTGAGAGGCCAGAAGGCTTGTACACTCTTCTATGTTCTGGCGGGCCCTCCCCAAATGGCTGGGACTGGGTTTCCTACACCCGACCAGCAAGGGGTAAACCGGAGCAGAGTTAAGTATGATTCAGGAGAGAGAAAAAAAGAAACAGGGAGGGTGGATTCTGGGCCAAAACTACTACTTGGTACACTTTGCACCCCAAATCAGTTAAATTTTAAGGAGAAATTGCATCAACAATGCAGTCATTTAATCTAATTTGGCAACAAATAACTTTGCAATCTAACGGATTTTCAGCTTTGCTTTCTAGAAACTTAGATCCACAAACAGTACTCAATACAAGTAATTACTTTTCGCAGATTTGGGGCCCTTCTGGTACTTAATCTCTTTGTTTCCCTTATGCATTGGTTGCTTTTTATCCTAAATTGCACTATTTTGTGGGTTGTTTTGTTCAATTTATCATTTGACTCAAATCCTGCTAGAAAGCTGAATGTGCACACTAAATAGGGAACTGATTGAAGTTCCTTAGTTTCACATTTCTTTAGAATTAATTTTCTTCTAACTAATCTAATCCCATTATAATATAGAAAAAAATGTTATACCCCCAAGGTCCTTCATGTAGTGATAGTTGAAATACTTTTTCATTGCAATTATGTCATGTAGCAGAAATGAAGTAAGGTTTGTTTTTAACTTTAAAGTTGCTTTTTAAAAAGCAAAATGGTACAATTATGTAGGCTGTCTTACCAAGGTTATAATCACACAAAATTTATCAGATTCATTCATTTCTTATCCCTTGAAAACACTTCTAATTTTGAAACCTTTCAGAGAAAAAATATAGAACATAGACCATGAATAAAAATTAAGTAATATTTTGTTTCAGTTTAATTGTTTACCAAAAAATTGCAATGATAACTAAGGCTTCATCATGCCTCTTTCTATTCTCTCTGTCTTTCCTAAAAGACAGGCATTATATCAAAACTGGTATATATAACAGCAATATATAGATCTCTGGACTTTTAACTATTTACATCTCTAACTGCAACAATGTGTGCAATTGTTTTATTTAGACACAAATGGCATCTTAATGCATATAGTGAATTAAAACTTACTGTTCCTAATAATTCTTTAAAATCTGGAAAACTGTGAATGCATTATTTTAAGAATTGAATTCTATGTCAAACATTTTCTTAAGGGTTTTTTCCATTCTTTAGAAATTCAACTTTTGATTGGGAGAGAATTATAAATTTCTTTACAATTGTAACAAATAACAGAGAGCTCCCTGTTCTATCACCATAAGGATCCCTGGTATTGCTTTTGTAACCACACCTGCGTCTCTCTTGACCACTGATTCTTTAGTCCCTAAACCCTGGAACTACTCATCTGTTCTCCATCTCTATAGTTTGATCAGCTGCAAGAATATTAATTACATAGACTCATATAGTATGTAAACTGTAGGATTGGACTTTTTTTCACTCAGCTTGCCTTCTTAAGGGGTTTCATTCCACATTTATTCATATTGTTGTTGAATGTATCACTTTGTCTAGTTTCTTATTGGTTTCTCTGGGATATTTATATAAGCACAATCCACTGGTATATGAACATTTTACTACTGGAAACTATTTCCATGAGGATCTAGTCCCTTCCCAGTTTCAAATGTCATAGTTTTGAGTAAAAGGTAGTAGTATAATTTTATTTCAATAATCGAATATGACTTAGAAAAGTCATGGAAAACAAAATAACTTATTATACTTAGCCATATTTCTGCTCTTTTCATTATTCTTTCCTACTTCCTAATGCTTCAAGATTCCTTCTTTTATCATTCCCATTGTTTAAAAAAAAACAAACAAAAAAACACTTCCTTTAATCCTACTTCAAGGGTAGGTCTTCAATTAAAAGTCTCTTAATTTTCCTTCATTTGAAAATGTCTCTATCTCCACCTCCTTCCTGAAGCGATGGTTTCACTGGCTATAGAATTTGCAGTTGGCAGTTCTTTTACTTTTAGCACTTAAAGAATGTGCTCTGTCCTTATGGTCTCCATGGCTTCAAATGAGAAACCTTCTGCTGTAAGTAATAGGCTATTTCTCTCTCATTGTCTTCAAGACATTTTTTCTTTATTTTCAGACATTTAATAATAATGTATATTAGCACCAATTTCTCAGGGCTTTGTTAAACTTGTTGAGTCTATAGTCTTATGCTTTTTGTTAAAATTTGGAAGTTTTTGGCCATTATTTAATGTGAAGTCCCTTCACTTTTTTCTCTCCTAGGAAGTTAATATGAATGTTGGATCTGTCTTTTATCGTCCTTCTGGTCCCTAGGCTCTATTCCTATTTGTTTTTAAATATTCCATCCATTTATCTCTTTCTCAGATTGAGTGACTTTTATTGATTTGTACTCAAGCTCACTAGCTCCTCTGTCATCTCCACCAGTGAGCATACTTTTTGAGATTTTCGTCTGTTGCTCTGTCGTTCGTTTTTTTAATTTTCATTTAGCTATTTTTTAGAACTTATTTCTTGCCATGATTTTACTATATTTTGTTCTATTTCCTATCATTTGTTTCAAGAATATTTGTAATTCTTGGTTGAAGCATGTGTGCATGTGTGATGGCTACTTCAATATTCTTGTTAGATAACTCCAACATTTAATTTGCATTGGTATCAATTTATTGTTTTTCATCATTCACATTGAGATGACTACATATTGGATTATTTTCTGTTACATCCTCAATACTTGGGTATTATATAGAGAGGTTCTAAATCCTATTCAAATTATTTGTTTTAGCAAACATTCTTGTTTAGGCTTAGCCCTCCAGTGCTGGCCTATTTTTGTGGACTTTGAATTCAATGACAATTTCATTTTCTGAGCCTTTGTGATGCTCTCTTGGTCTGGTTAGGTCTCCTGGAGCTCCCATGGATTCCTAATGCTGCATCTTGAAGGGCTAGAAAGAGGTTTCTCAGCCCAGGAAACCTGGTGCCTGTAGGTGGTAAATGGGAATATAGAGTATATCTCATGCTCAGCATTGGTAGTGAAACCATGGTCTGTGTCAGCTAGCTATTCAGTGTCTCTATGTATGGGGAGGGATTTCCCAGCCCAGAGAGAACTGAGAATGATTTTCAGACCAAAAGTTTGCTGTGGCAGCAAACCTGCCCCACTGATGCCACCTGGGTACAAATGTCTAGGTTTAAGAAGGAAGGTTTTTTTCCAGTTCATGAAGAACATGATGAATCTGGGCTAGGCACTTGTCCTGAAAGTATCTATCCTATTGGAACCACCTGGCTACCTATGCTTTTAGATGGGGAAGGAAGTCTCTAGCTCCGTAAGGAAAGAGTATTTCCTTCTGGCTGCTAATTTTCAGTGGAACTCCTGATAGACCTTGAGCTTGCCTGGTGTTGTCACTGAGTATCCCTTTTGCAATCCAAGAAAGAATGAGACAACTCAAGGAGCTTCTACTGCTCATTGTGGATGGGGAGATACAAGGTCTGTATTGCCTTCTGCTACTGGATAGATGGGGATAAGCTGTCCTGTTGGTTGCTATTATGTTCCTCTCACCCTAGCACCCTTTATCAGTTTGTCTTCTTTTCACTTTAAAGGCTTTTCCTTTGATTGCCTCTTATATTATTTTCAGAATTTATAGTTATATTAAGCAAGAGGATCAGGAGCAATAATACCTAGAAGAGAAGTCAGGTGTACTTTATATACTAGAAGAGTTAAACCATAAATCGTATTATATCAAGGGAAGAGTTTTCAGATTTATTTATTTTAGAATTTCATTTTTTAAATAACTATTTCATGAAGGAATGATAAGACTAAAATTCATAAACCTTTCTTACTACTTCAGCAGTATTTCAAAATAGGTATTCTTATAATTTTCTAAATGAAATCTATGGAAAACTTTTCAGTACCGACAGGGTACAATCCCTGCTGTCCTATTCCTAGAAATGCCTCCTTTACTGATAGCTCAGTAACAATTGTTCCATTAACAATGCTATATCTACAACTACGGGAGCTGCCCAGGCCCACAGCATCTGAGTGACCTCATGCTTTCCACTAGGTGTACAATCATTTATCATAACAAAGCGTTAAAATGAAAACCTCTACTAACTTTACATAATATACCATCATCGTGATGTCTAATTTGCAAAAGATTAGATATTGAACGTCAGGACTTTAGACAAGCTTTACAACTTTTCGGTAAATCTAAAAGCTACTCTAGCATTTAAGTTTATTTTTAAAATGTGTTTGGCTATAATGATGGGCTTGAATGATTTGAGGACTAGCAGCTGCCTGTTCCTTTGGTCAGAGCCAACAGAGGGACTCAAGCTAATGCAGAACTCTTTTGGAATTAGAATTGAGAACTAAAGGTTGACACGTTCTGTTAAGGACCCAGAGGCTATTTGCCCTAGTTTGTGTTATTTTTAAAACATGGGTAACGGCAGATAAAAACTGACATTTCTCTAACCACCACAGCAGAAAGAGTTCATATGAGAAACTCTGAAATTTAAAGAGTTAATTTGGACTTGAATAGATTCTTATAATAGATGTGATACCTGCGCACACCTAACTATGTCACTGAGAGACAGAGGAATCTGAGCTTTCTGGTTTACTAGAAAGACCAAGTAAGAAAGCTTAAAGATAAAGGAATTTCTTCACCATTGCCTCACTCATAGGAAAAAATAATAATAAAGTAAAAATCACTGAGAAATAAAGAACTTCTCTTGGCAACCAGGTGACAGTTCAAGGTCAAAACAAGCATTTAAAACTAACTAGGCCCTGGCTGGTGGCACAGTGGATAAGGCACCAGCCTGTACACCCAAAGGCTGCTGGTTCGATTCCCAGCCAGGGCAAATAACCAGGTTGCAAGCCAGATCTCCACCCAGGTCCGTAGCAGGAGGAAGGTGAAAGGCAACCATACATTGATTAATGTCTCTCTCCCTCTCTGTCCCTCTCCCTACCCCTCTTTCTAAATATAATAAATAAAATCTTTTAAAAACATTTTTTATTTATTATTCTTAAAGAGAGGGGAAGGGAGAGAGGCAGAGAGGGAGAGAAACATCAACGTATGGTTGACTTTCACCTGCCTCCAGCTATGGAGCTGGCTGGAGACCTGGCTTGCAACCTGGTTATGTGTGCCCTGACTGAGGAATCGAACCAGCAACCATTGGGTTCGCAGGTTGGCGCCTTATCCATTATACCACCAGCCAGGGATAATTTTTTTTTAAACTAACTAAAAGGATTCAATGTTTGCCTACAAAATCAGGCCTCTTCATGTTGGGTTCATAAGGTGTTCCAAAGCACTCATGTGCAATGATGAATGAATTCTTCTTGTTAGATTTCACAGTAGCCTGGGACCCAGGAAGAGTCAGTTAGCACTTAAGATATGTCACCATCTAGACAGCTTCCTAAGAGCCAATGTTCAACTTTACTTAGCTATCCACCCCTATCTACTCTTCTGATTTATCTACCACCCATTTAAGACCTTATAGAACATTCCTAAATGCCAAGACAAAACATGTTTACTTTCATCTGTGTTTACATCACAGCAATGATTTTTATTTTTCTCCATTATGCAAAACTGGTGATTCTTGATGCATAACAGTATTGCAGAATAAGTCGCTGAGCTAAATTTTATCATGAGAACTATTAGTGCAATTCATGGGATAATGATGTCCTAGCTCTGTGAACAACAATTTGGTTTGGAGCTTAACAATCTTTTGAGATTTCTCAGTAATCAGTTGACTTCTCTTCTATTTCCCCAAATTTTACACACCAGTTTTTAAAAGTCTAAACTGTAAGTGTGTGATATTTGGGCATCTTTAATATAGAAGCCACAGAGGGGCTGGTGACTTACTAAATCATAAAGCTGAACCTTACCTTTGAGAAACATAAATGAAGTAACAGTGTTTGATATAATAGGATCTGAGAATCCAGGCTTCACTTGAAAGCTTTATAATTTCATTTTACATTAAATGTAACACAATCTACATTTTCTGTCTTTAGAATTTATCTTACTTCTATTTTTTCTCTCTTTCTTTCCCTTCCTTCTATCCTTCCTGTCTTTTTTTTTTTTCTTTCTTTCTATGCTTCTCTAGAGAGTATTTGTGTAGTTCTCTCATGCATGCTTTAAAAAATGCATTTTGCTTAGAATTCCTCTGATTATACATACAGGCCAATCATTTAACCTACCAAGAGTAGTGTTAAAAAAAATAACAACATGATAAATGGCTTTAACATATTATGATGAAAAATGGTAAGGTGGTAAACAGGGAAATTTCAGCCATGAACGATTAAACAGATCACAGAGCTTGGTATAGAGACACTTATTTTGCTATAATGAGATTTGAGAATTCACCAGAGCCACCCATTTACAATGCAAAGTCAAGTTACTTTACAAGTAAATTTTTCTTGCATCCACTTAGATGTTTAGCCAGAAAAATAGAATATTCCTACACTTGGTTCTGACAAGATAGCCTTAAACTATACAGAACAATTAATGTATACTCGTATGCTTTCCTAAATACAGGAAAATATAAACCTATGAGCACTTTCCAACATTTGAAGATAGTAAGTTAGTTCCTTTAAATCACACTTCCACATACCCAAGGGCTTGTTATGAAAACAATGCTGCATTTCAGTGCTGGAAAACCATCTGCTGCTCCTCTGGGTAACATACTCTTTTACCCTCCAAGCTTGGAAAAAAAGTGTTTTTCTCTTCCAGCCACACTGAATTCTAAGCCACAAGAATAGACACAATACCCAATATTGTTAGCGCTGGATACGGTACCATGCATCTCACCATCTGCCTTTTAGTATGCTTGAACTTACAAGGCTTGGGGCAATGGAGAACACAGCTTTTGTGACCTTTGTGGAAGTGTTGGATGTTCATTTGTGTGGGTACAATGTGATTATCTTCTTGAAGAGTCAATGAGTTTTCTAACAAAGAGAGCAAAAGAAGACATAGCTCAGAAGCCATCCATTACCAATGACTTCCAGAACTAAACGTCTGGAGGAAAGAGCCAGCCATAACTCACTTTTGATTCCTTGGCAAAGGAAAATGGAAAAAAAATGTATAAATCTCCTATAAAACCAGATCAACCCTAGAAAATGAGTTAAGACTTAGAGGCCCAACGCCTGTTCCCATTCAATATGAGAAACTCCAAAAATGTTCACAATCGCCACAGTTTGTTAATTGCTACACAAGACTTACCACATTAATGTAACGTGAACGCCAAGAAGGATTTAAATGAAGTTAAATGAATAAAGCACACAGAATGCTTTTCATTGTTCAGGCTTATGGGTAGTCAGTGAGTTGTATAATTGGGATCTCTAACGTTTCCAGCTCATTTAGTCTTTTACTGTATTGTGTGAACTCAACAAACATCTGCCAAAAAAAGAGAAAAGGTGCAATAGTCTGGATTCAAAGATTCTCAAAGCGCAGATAAAACATAATTTTCCTCCAATGCAGAATTTACTTTCTGAGAAACTAGACATGTTTAACTATACGTATGTTTACCTTTTTGTTTATTTACTTTTCTCGAATTGTCACAATAGTTAAATCTTTGCCAGTCAAAATATTGTCCATAGACCAAGACCATTAGCATAACCTGGGAATTTCTTAATAAAGCAGAATCTCGGGCTCACTTTATACCTACAGGGGCAGAATCTGCATTTACCCAGGTCCCTGGATGATTTGCATGCACATTCAAGTTCAAGGAGCACTGAGCTAAACAAAAACCCACTTGAAATTGGCCATGGGTAGATAGGTAGAAAAAGTCTTTTACTTTTGAGTAGGTAGTGCGAGTCCTTTCAGCTCTTTCACAAACACTCATCCTGAGTTTAGAAGCTCTCTTGCTCTATTATCTCTTAGGATTACTAATTAAATGTGAACACACTGAGTACAGATGTGCAAACCTGGAATAATAAAGAAGGGAGCAGGTAATTCATATAACTAAGCTTCTTTTGCCACATTTTGTTGTTTAATCTTTTATTGATAGGGTGGCTGAAACTTTGGCTGGTGCTGTGCTGGTGTGTGGGTAACAACTGGCTGGTAGCTCCAATTTGAAGCATTTGGTGATTTCTGGTGTGAATTGTCAAGCTATGGCCAACTTAAAACCACTTCCATGAGGTCACAGAACCCAGATTTGGGGAGAAACGTGTACAGCAGCTCTCACTAACCACCACGAGACTGTGCTGACTTTCTGCTACTCATACATGGAGTTGGCCCCTTATCTCTTCATAGAACCTGAAGGCCTCACAACCCAGTTGGGAAATTCCTTCAATACGGCAGGAGGACAATCAAGGTGACCAAACATAAAACAGTTTTCATTCTATTCTTGCTTTTCCTTTCTAAGGTTCCATCATCCATTCTACCCTCCTGGCTTGTCCCTGGGTCCTCTGTCTGAATCCCCATTCTGACACGGGTTCCCTTCTGAATGACTCGATTCCATACCAGTGTCTTTGAACTGTGCCACTGAGTTGTGGCTCATAATTTAAAACTAATGATAAAGTGTACAAGTTCGCAAATGACTCCCTTTTCCACATATATTAAAGTAGTTTGAAGTTTTGTTCCAAATCTATTCACCAAGTTTTGAGTGAAACTTTCTATTGCTAGCACTGTCATCATTTCTTGAAAACAAAAAGGAGACTGAATGACAGCTGGGAAGCTGAAGGCTCAGGTGTGTTTTCCTGATGAAATTCACCCTTAAAGTGAGGTGCAGGGAGGAAGGGAGGGCGCCCTGTTCTGCATGCTGGGTGTCCTGTTCTTCATCCTTCTACATGAAGAAAAGAAGCTACCTCTTCCAGCCTCCTCCTGAAAGCCTGGTAATCTGTTATCATCTCTCATCCAATGTGCCTGAAGCAGATACTTACTATGAGTTTTTTTAGGAATCGCTCCTATGGTGGCGTTAATCAAAGAAAAACTAGTCCTGGGCTTTGCGGTGATGTCTTAAATGGCTGGTGGTGGGCACTGAGTCCTGAGGAGCAGATTCTGACAAAGGTGCTTACATCAGGAGCCTTGAACTTTATTAACACTCTGTAACCCATAAGTGCTTTCTAGAAGTTACACATTCTCGCACCCATAACCTATCATACTTCATTATTATGCACTGAAGATATAAGAAGTGAACAGTTATTGCCTATGGAAAAAACTCAAAATTAGATACACACAGGAAACCTGAGCCTGGATGATGGTACCACCTTAATTTTAAAGTTTATTTCTCTTTCATGTTAGTTTCTTAGTTGAGTTTTTACTTTGCTTTTATGCACCTCCATTTCTTTTCCTAAAAAGAGTATATGTACCCGATAGAGCAATAGCAACAATAATGGTAACAGCAATCACAATGCATTTTCATGCTCTGTTACATGTGGACACTGACTTCTGCTTATAGTTTTGTCCATGTATAAAAAAAAAATTTTAAAGATTTTATTTATTTTTAGAGAGAGGGGAAAGGAGGGAGAAAGAGAGAGAAACATCCATGTATGGTTGCCTCTTGCGTGCCCCCATTTGGAGACCTGGTCCGCAAACCAGGCATGTGCCCTGTCTGGGAATCGAACCAACAACCCTTTGGTTTGCAGGCTGACGCTCAAGCCACTGAGCCACACCAGCCAGGGCCATGTATAAAAATTTTCCAAATTTGGTGCTAGGTTACTTAAAATTCAGCAATTGTGTCTATTTTGCAAAAATAAGAATATGCAACTAGCAGATTTTTATTTTATTTGCATAAAATGTACTTTCAACTCCTATAAGGCAATCATTTAATTTCATGTATGAAACTGTTTCATAAATACATATTAATATTCAAAAAGTAATTTGTTTGAAGGTATACATCTTAAGACATTCCCACAGATTCAAAATCCCTGTAAAACTAATTTTACAACTGTGTGACCTACACACACAACATGAAAAGTAACTATCTTAATAATATAATCCTGCACACAGAGGTAGCTCAGAATTGGACGATGAATAGACCTGGCCAGTGTGACTCACTTGGTTGGAGCATTCATTGTCCCTTAACCAAAGAGAAGTAAGTTCAATTACCAGTCAGAACACACCCCTAGGTTGCAGGTTTGGTTCCAGGACTGCCAAGGACCCCTAGCCTCGCCATGTAAGAAATGCAACTAATCAGTGCTTATCTCTCCAGCAATGTTTCTTCCTCTCCCTTCCTCTCTCTAAAAAAAGCAATAAAAAAATCATCCTTGGTGAGATTAAAATAATGTATTCTGTATAAACCCAGTGACCATCGCATTGATAATAAAAACACCATGATTTTGCTGGTGATGACTAATGAACAATCAGCACAGGTTAATGGCATGGCCCAATGCATTATTCTCTATTAATAACTTTAATTTATCTCAGTAGAAATAGGCGATGAAAAGTACTAACATTTCCTCTTTCCTCTCCGAGTCTGAAATACTCTCCTGCTGCTAGTGTCTCTTCCAACTTATTGACTATCGAATCTTGAACTAGATTATGATGGAATAAAAATAATTTATGGATGTATAAGAATTTGGTTAATGTATCTCAACGAAAATTTGGGCAAGATACAAAATAGGCACTTAAATTTCAATGCTTAAAATTACCCTTGGAACTAAGGGATATAATTTCATTCTAAAATATTGAGGTTTCTTATCATACTTATTGGACAAAAGGCAAACAAACACCTACAAAAAACACATACAAAAAAAGCGCAAATTACATTTTTATGTATGGCTAATGTATTTTTTAAAAACCTTTTTACAAAGCTAATTAGCTGTTTCCATTTGAATACTTACACTTAACCTTAGCAGAAAAGAATATATTTTTATTTATATGTATGAAGAAGAATGCACTTGTAACTGTTGGTAAAAGCAAATTCCAGTCTGCAGGAAATATACAAAGCCATCAATTATGGTCTCAAAAGAACATGACAAATTCATTTACCTAAATGTTTTATATTTTACACTTGTGCTCTGGGGAGATTTTAACATTAAAAGGGTAATTTTATCAATAGCAGAAGAAATTGGAGTGGTACTCACAATAAGCATTAAAGTAGCTATCAAAGAATTTATTACTATGATTTGTGTTAGTAGAATTTTAAAACCATTTGCCCTTCGCCCTCTATAACATTGTAAATCCCTGTCTCATGACAAACCAAGGAGGGTGTTAGAGACAAAGGGCACTGATGTAATAAATAGAGGCATCATCCACTAACCATGACAACTATAAGATACCAAACTAGAAGTGAAAAGTTTTGATTATTATAGAAACCCTCTCCTCCTTCCTGTTAAAACATCTACATATTAACAAGTAATGACTATAACCAATAAATGTGGAGAACCAGGAACCATTGTATTCTCTGTAAAAAATCATCACATCTTTGACTCCCATCAATCCCTAAGTTTTCCTAGGGTGGCAGGATCCCAGCAGCCATTGAAAGTCACAGAAATGCAAGCAGGCTCCAGCACCAAACCCTAACTTCTCTCAGTCCCTGCAGTGTATTTTCACACTGGAAGCAAGTTAACCAGCAGCAGCTTCTCATAAACCGAGAAATGCTCCATTTGGCCAGGCACAGAGGCAAGAGGCTTTGGGTGGCCCTGGGATAAAGCAATGAGACAGCAAGTCTTGCGAGCACTAAGGAAACCAGAGTTTTGTCAACATTCAAATAAAGGCCAGGTCTCCAGAGCCAACCACAGCACGTAGAGATATGTTTACATACCCACTTCCCAGTTTAAAGAAGAATATGCAGTAAACTCTGAGCCTTGAAGGTATTCTGTTTCTCATGCTTTAAATATTTGCTGCCTTTGTTTCAATGTCTATACTTTTCCCACATTTTATTATACCCCTTTTCTATCTTAAACTCATGTCTACATCTTAGGTCTCAGAATGACTTAACATTTTAAAAAATCATTGAGTACCTCAAAGAACGATCGCTCGTGTGATTTACATGGGTCAATACTGACCCTAGTCCCAATTAAATTAGAGAATTTTTGAAAAGAAAAGTACGCCCAAGCACCCATTCTCCTAGCCACTACAGCAATGACATCACACATCACGCAGCCTGGGAAAGCTCCACTGCACACCTGTGGGAGAATGACAGCAGAAGAAACAAAAACCACCTGGGTCTTCTCATAAGCAAAGCATGGTCCTTGTGAATCCCCTGAAAGGGAACTTCCTAGAGTTCCCTGGATAGGAAATTCAAAACTGCTGCTTGAGATACAGAAAGGTAAAACTTAGAATTGTTTTGATTCTTTTTAATATCAACTTCTACTGTGCCTCTAAATGGTGAGAAAGAACAGGGTTCTTGACTTGACTTGATGAACTATAATGGTACTCAAGACCATGTAGTATCGGAAGGTGAAAATGAAGAGAACCAATCATACAGTTAATGAAGATGTAGAGAAACTGAAATACTCATACACTGCAGGCAAAAATGTAACATGATACACCACTACAGGGAAACAACTTGAAGTTTCTTTTAAAAACGTACACTTAACATATACTATATTTACTCTGCAACTAGGTCTTCAAACAAGAAAAATGAATGTCTGTGATATGTCCTTACAGAACCCACTATACAAACATTATAGCAGTTTTATTCGCAATGGTCAGAAACTGGAAACA
The DNA here is from genome assembly GCA_004026585.1 of Noctilio leporinus. Classification (NCBI taxonomy): domain Eukaryota; kingdom Metazoa; phylum Chordata; class Mammalia; order Chiroptera; family Noctilionidae; genus Noctilio; species Noctilio leporinus. Next base: position 72,520 of record PVIW01005042.1, read on the forward strand.
ACTGACTCTCTGTTAATAGGCAAGTTAATGAGAAATTCATGGCATAGCCACACAATGGAATACAACTTTATTAGAAAGCTGAATGAACTATTAATATATGCAACAACATGAGTGAGTCTACAAATAAATATGCTTAGGAAAAAAAAAAAAAAAAAAAAAAGCCAGTCAAAACAGTGCATTAATAGAAAAGCCACATCATAAAATGAGAGAAAAGTCTTTGCAAAATGTTTCAGATAAAAGATTTCTATCCAAAAGATACCAGGAGTTCTTACTGGTCTACAATGAGAAAAAGCACAACTTAATTTTTAAAAATTACACAACTCATCACAGAAGATAAAACAGATGGAAAATAAGCATATAAAAAGATACTCAATATCATACGTCATCAAGGAATCAGAAATTCAAACAATAATAAAATATCACAATGTACTTATATACTTATTGGAATGGCCAAACTCCAAAACACTGATAAAACCAAATACTGGTGGAAATGTAAAGCAACAGGAACTCTCAATCATTGCTGGTTAGAACTAAACATACTCTTACCATATGATTCAAGAATCATTCACCTTAGTATTTACCCAAACAAGTTAAAAACTGATGTCCACACCGACACCTGCACGTGAATGTTTAGGGCAGCTTTATGCATAATTGATAAAATGGGGAAGCAATCAAGATGCTTAATATAGGCAAATGAATAATCCAGCTGTGGTACATCCATACATGGTGATAAAAAGAGATGAGCTATCGAGCCATGAAAAGACATGAGGAAAACTTTAATACATATTTCTAAGCCAAAGAAGCTAACCTCAAAATGCTGCAGACTGTATAAATCCAATTATATGGCATTCTGGAAATGGTAAATACATGGAGAAGGAAGGGAGGTGGAGCACAGGGGATTTCAGGGCAGTAAAACTATTATTCTGTGTAATACTGTTAATGGTGGATGCATGTCATTGTGCATTTGTCAAAGATCATAAAAAGATCCGTGGTGGCCAGGGCGGGGGTGGGGGAGTGGAGCGCAGGAGATTTTAGGGCAATAAAACTATCATTTTGTATATTACTATAATGGTGGGTACATGTCATGATACATTTGTCAAAATCAATATTTGTCAAAACCACAGGGCATTAGGGTTCACTCTACAACACAAACAGGGAACAATAATGTAAACTATGGACTCCAGTTAATAATGTCACAACATTGGCTCATCAATTGTAACAAACGCACCACACCAAAGCGAGATGGCAAAAATAAGGAAAACTGGGTGGAACAGAGTAGGGAGCAAATGACTATAGAAACTCTCAGTATTTTTTGCTTATTTTTTATGTAAACATAGACCTGCTCAAAAAGTCTATTATTGTTTGAAAAGTACATGCTACATAATTCCATTTATAGAACATTCTAGAGTATAAAAATAACCCATGCGGCAGAAAGCAAATCAGTGGTTGCCTGGAGCTGAGGAGGAAGAGAGGTGGGGGTTGCTGAGGGTCCAGAGAGCGATTCACAGCCGAAAGGTCAATGGAGACGATAAATGGAGTACAAAAAAGATTTGATTCATTGCAGAAAAGCAGAAAAGCAGCAAAAGCAGGTGAGACAAGCATGGTTCAGATACCAAGATGGCAACACTAAACCCAAATACATGCATGAGTATATTGAATTGAGGTATAAGACTAGCAGAACAAATTATACAGCAAGATTCAACTCTATCTTGCTTATTAGAAATACTCTTTAAATATAAACATACAGACAGGTTTCTAACTCAAAGGAAGAGAAATATATACTGCACAATAACTATATGAATATGAATCTATATCAATACAGTAGTCCCCTTATTGGTGGGGGATACATTCTAAGACCCCCAGTGGATGCCTGAGTCTGAGGACAGTACCAAACCCAATATATATGATGCTTTTTTTTTTTCTATACATACATACGTTTTCAATTAAAGAAAGCACTTTACAGCTTTTTTTTTTTGACAGATCTAAACTGTCAGTAACACCATTCTCGTGCTTTGAGACCATTACTAAGCAAAGTACGGGTTGTCTGAACACAAGCACCACGGTACCATGACAGCCTATGTGATAGCCCAGATGGCTGCTAAGGGACTAACAGGTGGGAAGCATGTGCAGCCTGGATGTACAGGACAAAGCAGTGAGTCATGTCTCAGGTGGGACAGCGGGGATGGTGTAAGATTTCATCATTCTTCTCAGAATGGCACACGGTTTAAAACTCAGGAATTGTTTACTTCTGGAATTTTCCATTTATTATCTTCAGATTCTGTGAAACCACAGAAAGAGAAACCATGTATAATGTGGGACTACTATAGCAGATAAAATTGGGTTCCAGATGTAAACCATTATCAGTAAAGTTTTTTCTTAAAAATGTGTGTACTATATATTAACAGTACACATATTTTATACAGATGTATGCAATTCAACCTGGGATCCCATTCCTGGATACTTATTTAAGATAAATGATCATCTGTGCCCATAAAAACCTCATAAACAAATCTTTGTCAAAGACATTCATCATAACCTAAATCTGGAAAAGCTCAAGTGCTCTTTGACAAAGAAAAGGCAATTAACACTGTACTTATACTGTGGAATACTACTTACTAATAATAAAGGCTGAACTACTGATATATAAAACAACATGAATGAACCTCAACAATATTATTCTGAGAAAAAGACTTCAGAAGCCAAATGCTATATAATGTAAAATTATATTTATAAAATTCTTACTAGGCAAAACTAACATCTTATAATAGACATAAGGTCAGTGTTTATTTTGGGGTGGGTAGGAGGACTTAATGAAGTTGCAGAAGGAAATATTCTGAGGTAATGTAAATTTTCTCTCTCTTGACAGAGATAGGTAACATGGTGTATTCATTTGTCAAAACTGACCAACCTCATACTTAATATCTGTGCACACTCTACATGTAAATTATACCTTAATAAACTTGATGTCTGGCTATAAAATGCATTTATACATGTATATGAAGATTAGTAGGCAATTATGCAAACTGACTATAGTAATATAAATATTCATATTTTCAAGTCCAAGTCATGGATGAGATTTGCTAATTAGAGTCTTCTGTGGTTAAGATATCAAAAATCCTTCAATATTCCAGCCCTGGCTGGTGGCACAGTAGATAAGGCACCAGCCTGTGAACCCAAAGGTTGCTGGTTCGATTCCCAGCCAGGGCGCATAATCAGGTTACAAACCAGGTCTCCAGCTGAGTCCATAGCTGGAGGCAGGTGAAAAGCAACTGTACATTGATGTCTTTCTCCTCTTCCCCTCTTTCTAAAAATAATAAATAAAATCTTTTAAAAAACCCTTTAATATTCCATTGCCTAAAGTGGAGGGTAAAACAGAAATACATAGCATATAACAGATATTCAACACAGCACTTTTCTTCCTCCTTTATTGAGATGTGGTCTAAAGGAAATATCCCTCATTCAGAATTTCACAAGTGTAATATTTATAGTTTCCTTCATATTTGAGACACAGCTGACACATTTAGCTATATAGCAATCTTTCAGTGACCAATGTCACCATCTCCAATGGATTTGAGTTAGCACACAGGTTGAAACCTGTGTACCACCTGCCCCAGACTACAAAATGCAGCTCTCTAAAGCTTACTCTCTTGGCACACACTGGGCTGTAGCACAGTAAGATAATTTTGGTCAAAGTGAGCATGGCCAGTTAGAGCAACATGGGGAGGATCCTGTGATTAGTTTACAATGTCTATCATGACGTGGCCAGTTCGCATGGCAAAAATGGAAATGATGAGGAGGTGAGAGGGATAGAATAACACCAGAGAATAAAGTTGAGATTAGTAACAAGGAATCGGGTTGATTCAGAGATTAGAGGTAGGAGTTACAGTAAGGTAGGCTCAGGACTTTAAAACCCCACCTAGGTTAGTGTGCCCAGGTAGAAAGCAAATCCTGTATATAAAAGAAGTCATCAGAGAGTCAAGCAAAGTGACATGATTTACCCTAGAACATCCCTTTCATGTCCAATAAAGCTTGCATCGAAAATTTGTATTCATTATCTATTACACTGCATTCTTTTAATAGTTACTATTGGGCTGATGGAAGAAGGAGAGAGGGGAGTTCCTTATTTCTATTTCAAAGCATAGAATGTAGGGATTTCAGTATGAGAAAGACTAGGATAGGATGCTTTTGACTGAAATTAAATTTTAATAAAGCTCTGTGTGTCTCTGACTTTGCCTTTAAAATGCTAACTGATTAAGAAGTGAAAAAACGAAGCTCCCAATGAAAGCTAGCAAAAGGCAGATAACAAAAAAAAATCTGTTTAGAGGTAGTGGGGTCTGCCACGCAAAGCTGAGACTACAGAGGCCAAGTTCATGGCAAAAATGACCCTTGAGCTGAGCCCAGCCTTCTGTGCACTGCTTTTCTCCTGGGGTCATTTGCCAGTTCTTGGTATAGAATGAGAAGCTAAGAAGGCTGGCCAATGTCAGCCACTACATGGTGGAGGAGCCAGAACTTTTGACAGTCTCGTGGTGCTGAGGAGACAAATGGCCTGTGGGGCTACCAAATTAGTGGAAGACGAGAGGCCAAGTATCTAAAGAGAACTGATCCCAACACTCCGCCCAAGGTTTACCTTGGAGATATTTACCAATCCTGGAGTTGTATTGGACAAAATACTAAGAAGCCAAGTCGAAAGGAAGAAAAGAGCTGAAGGCACAGAGGAGTTTTATTAATGGTTGTATGGTGCTAGAAAGATAAAAGATGTTTTTAAAATTACCCTACAAATAGTCTCAGGGTCTCAGGTGGATTCCTGGAAGGGAGAGAAAAGAAGAGGGTTAAAACATTAGCCTGCTTTGTATGAAAACTCCAGCTCTGAGTGAGCCCCCAGCAGAGATGATGTCTCTCTGCCCATATTAAAGTATCTTCTCAGGAAAAAGATAATGTCACTGTGAGCCTGCACAGTGTTCTCCACATGTACTAAGTGCTTAATAAGCCATGACCAAGTATTAAAATAATAAGACCAGGGAAAAAAGACAACAGACTCAGGTATGAACACTAGGAGATAGAGACAGATAGGACTTTATCAATGTGTCAAGAAAATCACTGCTAAGGTCGAAAATTTTACTAAAGAACTAAAATCTGCGAAAAGGAAACACACAGAAACTCTAAATGGGTAAAATAAAATAGTGCTGCATCTTCAAATCAAGGAATGCCAAAAATTGCCAGCAAGCTCCAGAGAGTAGGAGACATTCTTTCTTACAAGCCTTCCCAATTCAATTCCAAATTCAGTTCTTTAGCTATACAAGCCACAACAGCCATATGTGACTACAGATTCCCAAATAACAATGAATAACACAAATCTATATTTTTAAAAACAAGTTATGCACAGGTGCATATAGAATTAAGACTTTTATCTTTTCATTTTATTGTATTTTATTGTTGTTGTATCACAGTCATCCCATTTACCCGCTGCTCTCCCCTTCCCCACCCTCCCACTACCTCCCCACAGTCAACCCCCCTTGTTGTCCATGTCCATGTCCATGTTATCCATGCTAGTTCCTTGACTAAACTGCTTTTCTTCTTTGCTTCCTTCTCCCCGCTCCCACCTCCTCCTTCCCTCTGCATGTTGAAGGTCTGTTCCTTGGATTCATGTCTCTGGTTCTGTTTTGCTCATTTGTTTGTTTTGTTTATTAGTGTCCTGTAATGGGTGAGGTCATACGGTATTTGTCTGTCACTGACTGGCTTATCTCACTAAGCATAATACTCTCCAGTTCCATCCATGTTGTCTGTCGCAAAAGGTGGGAGTAGAAGCATAATTCATAGACATGAGATCTGTCCCCAAAGTATCAGCCATGCAAACTGTTTGAACTACATTGACATTGGCTCAATACTTTGGGGACATACTCATATTCTTGAATAAATGAAGTTAGATTCAAAAAAGGACATGATGATGCATCCTTAGATAAATTTTAAGGAAAGACAACACTCACTAATAATTGCAGAAATCCAAATGGTGATTATCCCATAGGGACATGGAGACACTTTTTGGAGTAATATTTTATATCTTGACCTGCATGGTGGGGTATACATATGCAAAAAATCAAGTTGTATACTTAAGAGGCATGTACCATCTGTGTTTCAGTGTAATGTATATTACATCCTCGTGTATGGTAAGCTGGCTTTCAAAAATAAGAAAAGGGATGGGAAGGAAGGGGGAAGAGAGAGGACAAGGAGAGAGGGGGTGACAGGGAGAGAGGGAGAGAGAGGAGAGAGGAAAGAATCCCTGCTTTGTAGAATATTCCATTGTATACCTATTCCAGACATGCCCAACTTTGAGCTACCAAGATGACATCATTGATTGTGAACTTGGAAGAGATAAGCAAAACCAGCTTTTATAAGCTGGTACCAGCTAGCTCCAGCACATGAACCTTAGCGTCAAAGCAAAACAAATAAATATGTGAAGAAGTTGGGATGTGAACACAACACAAACAGCCTGAAAGCAGAGTCCTCTCTCTCTTTCGATGACCCCTACACTGTAGAAATAACCATGAGGAGGAGGAAGAGGAGAAGGATGGCTTCACACACAAGACTTCCATGGTGTTAACAGAGCATGGCTAAAGATGCTACTGAGGCACAAGTAGACACCCTACCCTCTGTTCCGGGACCCCCCACTTATGCCCCCTCCCGCTAGAACAAAGCCAACAGATGATAACCACACACACTCAGAATCAAGATTTCCCTTCCCTTTTCACATATTGTACAATGCCAAGTGCACTGTCAAACCCAGAAAGTCATACACTTTAAGATAATGAAGTGTATTAGACAACAATACCAAAGGCAATATGGAAGTGACAAATAAAAAAATGTACAACAGCACAATAAGGCAGATGCTCCCAGGCGGCCGGCTTGTTCGTAGGAGAATATATATTAGAGCAGAAATAAACAGTATGTGCTTGACTGGGTCTCTAAATTTTTACATGGTAGCTGTGCAAGGAAAGGCTTGCTGAGAGTCATCATTTCTATCTCCTGACCTTGGTTAGGACCCTCTGGCTTCAGTGACCCAGACCTACAACTATTTGAAATTAATTTCCTGGGTACATTAGCTCAAAGAGAGGCTGTCCTTTAAAGGTTATCAATTAATGAAAGTTCTAATTCAATGTAAACATGGGGCCCCAAAAGGCCTGGATTCTGTACAAGGTGGCCTGTTCTGAAGGGCACTATGACATTTGGCCCAAAGCCTAATATGATATACAGAAAAATGCAAACAGTGGTAGCAAGGCTTTTATAGTAATCTAATGCCACAAAACAGTGTCACTGGGAGGAAAAATCAGATTCCAATAATACAGTTGAGGTGGGGCCCAAACATCATGGACTGGCAGGTGAATTCCCTTTGTTCCAATTAGTAGCTACACAACCTCAGGCAAGTTTCGTAACTTCTTTGTACCTCAGTTTTTTCATTTGTAAAATGAGGATCATAATAATAACCACTATACCCACACATATGTTTAATCTCACACACAGATGCATATAGTATGGATATACAGAGTATGTACCAGACCCTGTCAGAGACCCACCCATATCCCTCAGATCCTATCATGCCATGTGCTCTTATGACTTCTGACCCCTAGAACTGTTTCTCGGGGCCAAGTTGTTTCTCCCAGAATCTCAGAATGTCCTTCTACTTGTGAACACAGTAAACTAGAAGTACCAGAGAATTAATACCTGTTGGTGCAAGCCTTCAGCAAATAAATGGTGTGAATTTGCATATAACTGCCCCATATCCCTCATTCAAGTGGGACAATTCTGAGGCTCTATGTTTTATATGATTTCCCAGAGTTTACCTGCTCCAAAGTTCAAGAACAATGACTTGACTAGCTTAATAACACACATTGTCTTCTTTTTCTCAGCTATAATCAGTGTTCCCTGCATTTCATAAGCTTGCTACTTGCACACAAATACTTGTTTTGACTGACTTTGATTCCGTGTGTGTGTGTTTGTGTGTGTGTGTTTATCCCCACTGCCACCAGGATCCTGGCTCCCAGTAATGAAGGTGAAATACATTTCAGCTTACAATCTCCAGTATTAAAAAAAAAAAAAAAAAAAAAAAAAAACTAAAAATGTTAATTTTACAGAATGCCACCCATTCACTTTTATAGAACAGTAGTTTTGTTTTAAATTGTGGGTGTACATTATAAAGGGATCATTGCTTCCACCAGAGTGACATCTCTATACAACCAAATCTGTACGTACCTGAAGTACACACTCTGTTTGTCTACCCAACATCAACCACACACTTAGTTCACAATGTAAAGTTCAGTTTTTTCCAGGCATCCACCGCACCCTCCAGGTCATTTAGACAACAGAGACCCATCCTCAGACACAGAGGTGATCTTGATCAGTCTTGGCCAGTCAGCTCAGGCATTCTGCTGACAACATTCTAGGCATAGGAATGTGACCAAGGAAATTCAATTGCACTGAGGAAAAAGATTACATGCCTTGTTTGGGAAACATTCAATCTCTGCTCTATAAAGGTCAACTATAGAGATGGTAGGAAAACTTGGGTCTGTCTTATTCTGATTGCTCTCTAGTCTTTGATAAATGTCCACTGCTTGATCTTTTGATGTAAAGGCACTAATATGAAGCTAACATTTCATTGTTTTTGTTGTTGTTCTATTACAGTTATCTCAATTTTCCCCCACTGCTCTCCTCTGCCCCACCCACACCCCACTCCCACAGTCAACCCTCCGTCCTACTGTCCATGGCCATGGGTCATTTATACTGGTTCCTGGACTACACCCTTCCCCTTCTTACCCACTTTATTCCCCTCCCTCCTCCCTTCTGGTCACTGTCAGTCAGCTCCTTATTTCCATGCCTCTGATTCTTTTGCTCATTTGTTTTGTTCATTAGGTTCTTCTTATAGGTAAGATCATATGGTATTAGTCTTTCACCACATTTTAAAATTCTTTTCTCAATTGTATAGGGACAAATGTAGACTAGGTAGGTTTACAGAAGTATGAAAATAATTTAAGCTGCAACACATTTGTTTCTATTTCAAAATGAAAACAGGCTTATTTTGGTATGGAAGTTATATATAGATAAAGATACTTTTTAAACACTTATCAGCCAATGTTCCATGGGGGGGCCAAGTTGTCAGCAGACGTTGGTGAAAACCTAGGAGGTCCCATGGCATATAGTTACTACAGTTCCTAAGTCATGGGAGATACAGAAAGTTTAGGAGGAGAAGTATAGATGACCAGGGACAGGATCACACTTATTGAGGGGGCTCTGAATGTTAACTATCTTTCAAATAATAGGAAAGTATTTCCTATTTGAAATCATGCTTAATCCCGCCATAAGGCATAGCCACCATTAAAACAATTTCATCTATTCAATATACAATATAAATATACACAGTATTTTGAACCAAACAAAATATTTCTTTACTTTTTTGTAAACTACATATTACTATATCAGTACCTTTCAGTGTCAATAAGTATAGATTTATGTCATCATTTTAATGATAATGTTCAAATTTGTTTGTATAATTGACCTATCCAATATGTGACTAGTGATCATTTGTTATTTTCTATTTTTATACATAATTATTATAAATAAAAATATAATCCACATGCTTTCATCCATATCTTTCTAAATTATTTCATTATTTACTTAAAAGAATATCTAGAAGTGAATAGATAGGTCAAAAGTATGTACATATTAAATTATTTTAGATACATATTTCTAAAACTACTTTCAGAGTATTATAAATATAGAGATTTCTAGCCCCTCAAGTGAACTTCAATAAGTATTTATTTTAATACACTTATATACTTATAATTTTGGATTTTTATCCTGCCTTATTAAACAAGAGTTTCAGGTAGCTTTTAAAACTAACTATAAAAAAGAACAAAAAAACTAACTATAAAATTTTAAAATGTAAACAATTAAAAATACGACTAAATGGAAACTAAGGATAAGAAAAATAAGGACAGGTGTGACATTAACATGTAAATACCATGAAGTCCTTTACACCTGATCATTTTTACTGTGTAAAAAGGCATATTCAAGCTTTATAAATATTCAGACAAATACTTAATAAGCAAAGTGATGACATAAATGAATCATCTCCAATTCCTTTTGAAAGTTGGTGCAGTAAGCATAATAAATGAGTGAATTAATGACAGTAATGAAAAGCAATGTCACTAATCCATGGCATGGACATGAATAATTCAATGATGACTGTATTAGCGCAATGGGAATAATTTTCACTCAGATGGACATAAAACTATAAAGTTCAATTATGCCTTCAACACAAAAAGGAGAATTACTATTCAAATAATTATTATAATCCTCTATTCCTTTGCTTTTCCTGGTCAGAAAGTTTTAATTAATACTGTGTCCTCTTGTACCCAAAATATCCATATGTATTTTCTTACTATAAATACATATGTATAACAAAAATTAGCTAGGTTAGCCCTGTTTATATTATACAATTCCTTTTCTAAAATATTAAGTGGGCTCTCAGACAATACTTGTGCACAAGGAGGAGGCAGTAACCTCCAGAAAACAATCATTCAATCATTAACAATGGTGAAGGAAACCTGCAAAGCCAACAACTCTTCAGTGCCTCTAGAAGTGTCTGTCCAAGATGGTAGCTGCTAGTCACAAATGGCTACATTTATAATTAAAATTAAATAAACTTTAAAAATCAGCTGCTTAGTTGGACTTGCCTTGTTTCAAGTACTCAGTAGTCATCTATGGCTGGTGCCACCACATTGGTCAATGCAGATATATGACATTCCTATCACCCACAAAGCTCTGACAGTACTATTTGTAGAATATAAATGTTTTTTTTTTTTTTTTTTTAAGATTTTATTCATTATTTTTTGAGAGAAGGGCAGGAAGGTAGGAATAAAGGGAGAGAGACATCAATGTATGGTTGCCTTTCATCTGCCTCCAACAACAGGCTTTCTGGAGACCTGGCCTGCAACCTGGTTATGTGCCCTGGCTGGGAGTCAAACCAGCAACCCTTGGGTCTGCAGGCCGGTGCCTACCCACTGAGCCACCAGCCAGGGCTTTGTAAGTTGTTTTTGACCAATAAAATGTTAGCATACCTAAATGTGTATATGTAAGCTGATTGACTAGAGGTCAAAATGTATTTACCAATAGAATCATGAGTACAAATGATTTCTAGTTGAGTTCATAAAAGTCAGTTTAGCCTTCAGTGTAACTGAAATCCTGCAAATTGACAATGCAACATAGTTGTACATAATTCCACTATACATTTGTATTGTAATTAAACAAAATGGGAGAACAAATAACATTGCCCAAGAAAGAGTGCTTTATTTCCTATGAGTGCTGTTGTTAAGAAACAACAAGTTCAATTAGAGAAGGAGGTGTCCATTTGAATACAAAATTCTGTGACAACTTAATGAATATATTTCTAGCCTTTCTGTCAACATAAGAGATAGCTAAAAATCATTCTATATTACAATTTGTTTCTAACTCACAACAAAGGGCTTTGTATTTCTTTGGGATGTGAATACTACTACCACTAAACTTACATTTATCAGTTTAGGTAGTATTTACATTTTACATTCAAAAATGGAATTTTAAAAGAAATAAAAGAGGGCAGGAAAGAAGATAATCTTTCATTGGTTAAATAAGCAAAGGTAGAAAAAGAAAAGAGAAGGTTAAAGAGGTTTTCAGCTAGTATGTTTATGCTAAGCACTTCACATATACTAATCTCATTAATAGCGCCTGGGGAGACAAGTGAGAAAACAGAACAGACGAAGACCTAACTGAATTGTACATAGAGAACCAGAGAAGAAATTAAAGGATAAGATTAGGGATAGACATAATTACATAAAAATCCCTGTCTCCCCTCCCCCAATATGTGATAGATCAGACACAATATAGAACTTTATTACTCAAAGTGTGGTCCGTGGTCCAGCAGCATTGTCAGAGAACCCATCAACCATTCCTGAACCCCTTCTCTCTTGCCTGCCTTTTGCTAATGAAACAAGATGCCAGATACTTGACAGTACTCCTCAAAGCCAAGAGTACCCATGGGCACCATGTGGACAATGAGACATGAAATGTTTCATGGGCAGGTTCTGTCAAGATCTTCCTTTCTATCACCATTTATATTACAGAATTATACACCTGAAACACACAATTATAGTAAACAATGTCAACTCAATAAATTCAATAATAAATAAATAAATGAAATGAAAAATGGGATAAGATTTTTTAAAATAGATTTTCCTTCCTGATAAAATTAAGATCTTTTGGGCACCTGCTAACTCATGTGCTAAGGTTCCTATTGTAAAGATATGATGCTCAGAACTGGAAAAGCCACTTCATGACCAATAAAAGAAGACATAAACCTACCAAAAACCAGAATAGGGAGTTAAAAAGAGCCCGGACCCTTGACGTTTTCACTGAGCCACTGTACTGACCTAACTGCCCATGTTTGAACTTCCAGTATTTTGTAAGATAATTAAATATCTGTCCTTCTGTCTCAGTAACTGCTCCATTACTGGCATCTGAAAACATTTGTAATGGCCTTGAGGGACAGCAAAGTATTTGGGAAAGACAGAAGGAGGGAACTATCCATCCCATGTATAGAAAGTATATACATAAAGTATTCAAAACTCTGGGAAGATTCAGGAATTGCTAGTCATACTGCACATAGGATTAAACCAGTTATTTTTCTCAATCTCAAAAGGGTTTTGGTTTTGTGTCTTCTATCCCATAGAGAAATTAACTGGATGGCTGCTAGGTCTGAATTGACTTTTTCTTTTATACATACAGAATGCAAATAGCACTTGAGTATTTTTTTATTTTATTCACGTGAGCTTTAGTCTTGTACTTAAAAATATTTAGCTAAGTCAACAATTAAAAATGACCACCTTCACTACTTTTTTGTTAACCAGCCTACTTTCAAACCTTATTTATTTCACATTGTGCCTTACTGTTACACATTCACTGTACTTCCTGAAAACTGCTAAAATACAGCTTCAGTCCACAGGGAGTAGGTACCAAAGTGATGTAAGAAGTAAACAGTTTATATTTTCCCAAAACTCCTTACGATTAAAGAAATTAATAAAAGCATATTTCCTCCCATTTTCTTTTCTTTCCTCTAAATCAACAAAGTCTTGTTGGGAAAAAGGATGGAAATTTCAGCATCTATTTCTGTTTGGATTTGAAATTTTCCATGACACTTCAAGCATAGTGCTGCTGTTGATGCTGTTGCAGCCAAAAGCAAGTGCAATCAACAGCATGAATTACAGAATTTGCAAGGCCGAAGGTTTAACTCTTCAGGTTATTAAGTATAATGAGAGCATATTTCAACACTTATGGATGAAAATCTTTTATGAATCTATAAATGCCTTTCCTTCTTCACCATTAAAATGTTAACATAATAATCCTTTAGATCATTGTGCACTTTCACAGACATCATACCAATCAATGATGTTCATGCAATAGAATGGTTAAAATAAAAGGTGGGCCCTGGCTGGTGGCACAGTGGATAAGGTGTTGGCCTGTGAACCCAAAGATCACTGGGTCAATTCCCCAGCCAGGGCACATAACTAGGTTGCAAGCCAAGTCTCCAGCCAGATCCATGGCAGAAGGCAGGTGAAAAGCAACCATACATTGATGTTTCTCTGTTTCTCTCCCTCTCTGCCTCTCTCCCTTCCTCTCTTTCTGGAAATAATAAATAAAATCCTAAAAAAAAAGGTGGATTGTTGGAACTTACTGTTCATGTACTCACCCTAGGACATGCCTTGGAGAGATATGTGGGCATCATTTCTGGATGTTTTTTTAATATTTGCTTCTGGTTCAGAATATTTTTTTGGCAGGGGGTTTGTTTGTTTGTCAGTAATTTCCCAAAATATTAGAAGATTATGTCCAACAAATAGGTTAGGTTTTTCAGTTTTATTGTTGAGTAACATTTTAATAACACACTCAAAATTAATATTTTTATACCAAAGTAATTCTTAAATTCTAATGTGGATATTAATCACCTGGAGATCTTGCTGAAAGTCAGATTCCAATTCAGTTCATCTGGAGGTGGGCCTAAGATTCTGCATTTTTCACAAGTTCCCAGGTGATGCCGCTGCTGACAGAACACCCATCATTCTTTGAGTACCAGGCCCAGTTAATAGTTCACAAAGTGATTTAACTTGCATCTTCTTACATGATTCTCTCCCTAATCTCAACATTTCAATGAGTAACAAACTCTCCGAGATTCAGAGCCTTGTTCAAGATCATTAAGTGAAAAAGTTAACACTCTAACCTATACAATCTAATGGAAATGGAATGTCCTTTCGACTTCAAAGAGTGGTTTCCCCTGCACCTCTCCCAAGTGAGACACACAGTTTTGGGGAGCAAATCAGAACAAATTCTGCAGTCCACCAATTCTTTTAGGCTAAACATTATCTAGCCAATGAATGAGCTAAATACAGCAACTAATTTTACACAATACAAGGATCCTTTTGGCTTTACTTACATATCAGAATACATTGTAATTTGGACTTTAATTAGACATTAGGATGTTCTACAGAGGAAAATGTCCACTTAAGTATACTGTGCTCCATTAGCATGCCAGCTTAATATAGAGCAGAAGTTAATTAATCTTCAGATGGAAGAAGGAAGATTGGTAAACACACTGTTTCTAATTCAGAAGGTGGTCCAGGGGAAAAGAGAATTAAGGTTTCATTTTCCTCTCTCTTTGTCTTCCCTTCCTTTGCTCCTTGTCTTACTGCTCCTTCTTTCTCTGCCACTACGCACATATCTATAAAACACTTTAGAATCTGATTTCATTTGTCTGATTCAACCAGCTGAAAAAAAAAAAAAAAAAAAAAAAAACGAAAATCTCATGGGGAGTCTGCGAGCAGAAGAAAATCTGATTATTTGGAGTGCTGTTGGCTAGCTCATGGCACCGACATTGCAGGCAGCATCCGCAACAGTCATCCAGAACGAGCATATGGCAGACCTCTGGATGCAACCAGGACTATTCAGTAGTTGTTCATTACGTTCGAATTGATCATGACAGCACACATCATGCTTATGAGATGATGTTTCTATTTAATTTCCTATTAGCTATTAAAATCTCTCAGCTATTGCAGAAAGGATATATATATTTTTTTAAATCATGCAGAGACTTGAGGACCACCCATATATAACTTTTCCATTCTTTCCAAAATACAGTTCTAAAGAGTTCAGTGACACTACCAAATTAATATTGTAACATCATACTTCTGATTCTGAGTAAAGTATTGGGAAAAGAAAATGAATTGTTGCTTTTTTTCCTTTTACCTGTTAGCCAGGTTACACTCATTCTTGGGGAAAGGAAAAATAGGATTGCTGCTAAATTGCAGAGTGACCAACTGAGAAGATGGCTTCACTATACTCTTGAATAGTATTAATATAAGCTACACCAGCATTTCAGTTACCTGATATTACACAGCTGCCATTTTGTTAATAGTGCTAGCATCAAGGACACTAGATATGAGGATCAACACAGACCTGCTTCAAGACCATTGCCTCTGCCCTATACACTTCAAATAATGCTCAACTAATATAATGTAGGAGGGTTGTGACTCATGAACTGCAAGCTAGCCATCCAGTAGTTATCTGAACTAAAGGTTCAGTCCTGTGGGTTAGCTCAAACCAGGCATATGAGGGACTTTCTAAAAGGGTTTACTGAGATCTTAAACCTTATTACCTCCTAGCAATACCTCCACTGAGTAGTTGGGATATAGCCAGCACTGAGATTGTCAAAAGGAGGCTCTAGGATCTCCTATTTTTTCCCTTTTTTCCTCGTAAAAGCTGTAGTGTTCTAAAATTTTAAGTCACTTACTGCTGCATCAACAGCTGTAACCACTACTGGGAATTTTATTCCTATTCAGAGACTTCTCCTCCTCCCCCACTTTGATTTGATTAGAGATAAAAACATGCTTATAGCTCTAGTAGTTGTGTTCACCCTGAGAATCAAGAACTCTTTAAGACTTTTCAACTTTTTATCTATTTGAAACTATCATAGCAAAATAAGATTAAGGTATTCATTTTTGTGTATTTTTTATGATTTCTAAAGCTTACGTGGGAATGATCATGTTTTTATGAAGATAGGCAAAGCAACAGAATAATTTACAGTGAGGGTTGGCCTAACTTAACATCAGCAAAATGAGCTCATTCCATTTAGTTTTCATTAACTCTAAGTGAATCCTGTTTTCAGGACTGATTATTTTTTATTGAAAACAGAATTACAAAAGTTTTCTTCAGCAGAAAAATTGAGACAAAGATTAAATAGTATTCTAAAGACTAAGGATTCATTTACTGAGTGCATTTTATTTAAATTACAGTAGGATATAACCTATTTGATGCTCAAGTTCACTTATAAATAAATAAAAACTCCTTCTAAAAACAATAATGTTAACAGTAACATCCTGTATGTGTTAAAATACTTTATACTTTTCACACTCTTTCCATATGAATTGAACCTCTCCTAATCTGATAAACATCCATAAAATTTGCATGTTGAATTATGGATTATGGTGAGTGTCTCCCCAAAAAGATACGTTGAAGTATTTACCTCAGAACGTGTCTTATTTAGAAATAGGATCTTGACAGAGGTAATCGAGTTAAAATGAAGTTACTAAAGTAGGCCCTAATCCAATGTAACAGTATCCTTATTAAAAAGGGGAAATTGAGACACAGATAGGCACAGAAGGAAGATGATATAAAGAGACAGCAAAAAACAAGCCAAGTGATACCTGAGACTACTAGAAGCTAGGTTTCCTCTGCTTACCTGAAGTCAATCATTCTAACTTTTTGTTTTCTTCATGAGCCTTCTCTTGTAGTGTTCACAATGAAAGTTGATTGGTCAATTTCCTAGATGGATGAGCTATGGCTACAAAAATGTTAAATTTCTGAATTTACATAATGAGTGTTCAAGTAAGCTGAGTGCCTACCCTGGGAAAATAATTTTAGAAAGAAGTTCCTTCTTTCTAAGTGAAAGCTTGTAATTTCATTGCATAAGTATACTCATTCGTTTAGCATATAGTTATTAAGCACTTATTATGTGCCTGGTATGGTATGAGACAGAGGATCATCCACAAAACACACAATTAAATCGAAATATGATTCTAACTAGGCCTGGCAAAAGGATGATAATCAATTCCTTGATACTCACTCTAGTTAGAGCCAGAAAAATGAAGAGTTCCCAACCCTACCCTTGAAAGTCTAGGCTTTTTGATGCAGTAATAGAAGAATTTGGTGTATTCTCCATCAAAATGGAGATGATTTTGTTGGATCTAACAAATATTGTAATAAGATCAAGTAAGCTATCATTTTGTAATTAACTGATAATTGAATGAAGTGATAGTATTAATCATCATCATAATATCTAACCTTTGCTTACCGCTGTCACTAGGCTAAAAACTTGTCAAGCACCTTCTTTGATCTTTTTTACAGCTATTCTTATTCTGTTGGATTGGTACTACAATGACCTCATCTTACAGATGAGGAAACTCATTCATGTTTAGGCAAGTAACTTAGTTAAGAAGTCAAAGAGTAAAATATGGGACCAGATTCCAAAACTCCTATGTGTATCTATTCACAGAACTAAGAACAGAAGCAGAAACCACTTACATTCTAAACATCATATCAACTAACTCAGCTAAACTTTGGGTAAAAATTTGCTTTCACATTTCACAAAGAAAAATAGCCTTTGATTTATACTTATGCAAAATCTTCCATTTCCCTTCTTTTTTTTCATAAACTCTAAGTTCAAGAAACTAGCAGTATTCTAAGGGAAAAAAAAAAAAAACACACAATAAAAACCACAGTGTGCAGTTTATAGACCCTTCAGAACGTGAAGTACACCTTTTGAATAAATCACTGCAGAAAACAAATTAGTATTTCAATAACAGAAAAAAAAATGTATGTATGATCATTGGAATAAAGAAAATAACAGATGGCAAATAGACTCTTTAAAATTCCAATACTGGTGAATAAGACACGTGGGATTGGAAAACAGTCTTTTGTTTCTACCCTCAACAGTTTTCTTTGAAAATAAAAATGCTTTTGTGAGTTACAGAGTTTATATCAAATCTACCACCAAGTGTGAAAAAAAACAGAGAGAGAGAAAAGACAGAATGACAGAAGTGGACATGACCTCAGAGACTGTTTAACCTCATATACAGAGGGCTAAACCTCAGCCCAGAGAGTTTAAAGTTGGTAACAATAGTTGATGGAAATCCTATTGCTAAAATGCAATAGTTGTTAATGTAGAAATTCTAATAATGTATGCACAAATTACTCATTGTTCTCTATGTGTTCTTCTCTCTGTGAGGTCTGAGCTGTTTATTAGTTCAAGTAGTTCATAACTATGTTAAGCACGCATAGTACTAACACATTTTTGAAAGATGAACCATCAGTTTACTTTAAAAAATTAATTAAAAAGGGATTGGCCTTTTGACCCAGCAATTCCACTTCTGTGAATATATCTGACGGAACCCAAAACATGAATTTAAAAGAACATAAGCACCCCTATGGTCACTGCAGCATCATTTATAATCGCCAAGATACCCATGCAGCCCAAGTGTCCATCAATAGATAAGTGGATAAAACAACTATGGGACATATTTGATTGCTACTCAGCTGAAAAAGAAGGAAAGAAGGAAGGTAGAGGAAGGAAGGAAGGGAGGAAAGAAGGAAGGAAGGAAGGAAGGAAAGAAAGAAAGAAAGAAAATTTGTTTTACCCTTTGCAACAGTATAGCTAGACCTGGGGAACATTATTCCAAGTGAAATAAGCCCATCAGAGAAAGACAAATGCCATATGACTCAACTCAAATGTGGTATCTAATGAACAAACTGAACTAATAAGCAAAACAGAGATAGACTCACAGATGGAGAATAGATGGCAGCTAGTGGGGGGTAGAGTTAGGGGATAGAGAGAGGTATTGAGCAAAAAGGAAAAAGGCCTCATGGACATGGACAACAGTGTGGTGATTACTAGGGAAAGGAGGGTATAAATGGACTAAATGGTAATGGGAAAATATAATAGAGATTAAATTTTTTTTAAAAAGAATGAACCCTACAGTAAAATATGCTATTGTTAATAACAATTATCAATATTAGTTCATCATTTGTAACCAATGTACCACACCAAAGCAAGAAGTTAATAGTAGGAAAACATTGGGTGAGTGGTAGGGGAGGGAGAATACATAGGAGCTCTATCTAGACTTTCAGCTCAATTTTTCTGTAAACCACAAACTACTCTAAAAATTGAACTATTATTTTTTTTAATGTTCAAAAACTTGTACATAAATTTTCATAGCAGCATTATTTACAATACACAAAAAGTAGAAACAATCCAAATGTCCATCAATTCATGAATGTATAAATATACAGTGGAATACTGAGCCATAAGATGTAATGATATAGTGATATATGCTATACCATGAATGAACCTGGAAAATATAGTATTTAATATGAAAAGCCAGACATAGAAGTGTGCACACTGTATGATCCATTGACATAAAATTTTCTGAATAGGCAAATCTATAGAGGCAGAAAGATTAGGATTACCAATGACTAGAGTTTGGTGAAATGAGTAATAAATCAATTGTAATAGTTGTGAGTAATATCAATTTAGGAAAACTATGAGGCCACCCTGTCCTTGACAGTTTGGAAGAAAATATATTTAGGAAATACAATATTGTTCAAAGGTATAAAATACTCATTGCGCTGAATCATTTGCCCATAGAATTAAGAGTGTTTTTGACATGACAAGTAAGATCATCGTGTTTTACCATCAGTGGTTACTTTGCCCCTCAGCTGTAACCTATTCATTTCAGAAATTTGAAAAGAACTTGAAACATCTTCAACTGACCATGAGTGGGCCAGCCAAGAGCAATATCTTCCTACATAAATGATATTTACAATACTCATTATTAGGTCTTCATTCTGTCTTCTAGGCAAACAATCCTCATTAGAGGGCTATTTTTTGGAATCATAACTCTGCCAAGACACACTCACTCTCTCTCTCTCTCTCTCTCTCTCTCTCTCTCTCTCTCTCTCTCTCTCTCTGTGTGTGTGTGTGTGTGTGTGTGTACACACACAGAGAGATAGATTAGATACAGAGATAGATTAAATAGATATAGATTGATGATATACACATATATACATTTATACATATTAGCACATTTTATTTCTCAGTTCTATGTGATGCAGGAAACTCAGCAAATGAAGAGAAAGCATTTTATTCATAGAATTCAATGCCATGGCCACAATTTGCCCACATCTATCCAGAGAGGATTTCCAAAAGTTTTAGAAACCAAATTCCTATCTGCAAAATATGCCACATGAAAACACACTGGGCCTGAGAGCTGAACAGAATCAGGAAGGACTACATTTTCATGTATACTATCTCACTTTACCACCATGTCAACTCAGTGATGTAAATTTGACAGGTCTTTTAATTTCCACTTAAAAAGAAGGACGCAGACATCAAAAGGGAACATTTTTTTGCAGAGGTTGCACAGTTCATTCATGACAGAAACAGTATAAAAACATATCCCATCCTGATTCACTTATATGTTTATTGAAAAGAGGACACTCTTTTCCCTCATGTTATGTGAGCAGCCCATGGAAGTAGCAAGCAAAATTATTTCAACTTTGTAGTTAAAATGCCTGAGAGAATTTTAAAATAGGTGATTGGGTTTTGCTATTCTATAACTTAATTTAAAAAGAGGAATGAAGTTGTGCAGAGAATGGGACACAAGCCTTTAATAGCATATTTGTTTAAAATATTGTAGAGGGAATTACCCCTGAGTTGCTTATTGAAATCAAATAAATTTCTTTAACTCACTCTTTCCCTTTTCATTAACAAATGCTACATTGGGAATGATTTTGCAATCTCCACAAAGTAATGAAATGCAGTCTATCAATCTGTCTATAGGAAGTCAATAGCTCACTGAACTAAACCCCCTCCCTTGGCATATACCCGCACACACGTACACACATGATGTTATGTTATGGCCTGAAGTATTTGCTCTTCCTCTGTGTGTACAAAAGTGGTAATGTCTTGGTAGCATAAGGAGGCCTCTTGAGGCACTTTTGAAATAAATTCAATATCTACTCCTACTAGAGAAAATCGCCATAAAATACCAGGTATTGTATTTCAGCTAAGCCATCATCAGTCAGCTACCTCTTATGGAAGTACCTTTACTATCTAGTGCATTTCTTGGAATTGCCTGGGTTGCTTATTAATGTCAAACAAGGTTCACATACTTACTGGCACTTTCTCTTTAGCAAGTGACAGCAAAATGCCCTCTCAGTGGATGCTGTACATGTAATTTCACCAAGGAAGGAAATCTGAGGATGGCAGTGTCTTTCACCCCACTGCATCACATTGCTGAACAGGGAACTCTCCACTTGATCTCTCCGAGAAGCAGTACTGGGACAGACAAAGAGCATGCCCATATGATCCAACCAGCTATGCACAGAATCAACCCCTAATTGAAAATTACTTAAGAGTAATACAACTAAAGTTGCCACTGCCATTTGTATATCAGTGGAATTGAAAGGCCTATAAAACTTTCATACCATTCCTCCTTCTTACAAACTAGGACTTGGCCCTCTGCTTCCTCATCTGTGAAATATTAACGGGAATATCTGAACCCAAAAAGCTGTTGTGAGGACTGAATTAACAACATATACAAACTGCCTAACAAAGCTCCTGGTTAACATGGTACCAAAGCCAACGTGAAAACACCACCTCTAATCAGGCTAACTAAAAATAAAAGAACGTGGATGGAACTGGAGAGTATTATGCTTAGTGAAATAAGCCAGTCAGTGAAGGACAAATATATGATCTCACCCATTACGGGACAATAATGAGCAAAACTAACAACAAGCAAAACAGAACCAAGTATATGAATACAAGGAATAGGCCTTCAGTGGTCAGGGACAAAGGGGTTGGGGGGAGAGGGGAGGCAGAGGCAAGAAAGCGGAGCAGCTTAGACAAGAACCTAGTATAAAGGAACCATGGACATGGACAACAGAGGGGATTGACTTTGTGGGGAATGGGTGGGTGGGGAGGGGGACAGAGGGGAGCAAAAAGGGGATGGATGTAATACAACAACAATAAAATTAAAAAAAAAAAGAATAAAAGAAAGAGAAAGAATACTAATTACCAAACTCAAATATGAAAGAGGTATTATCACTATTGATCCCACAGACATTAAAAAAAGAATAGAAGATTAGTATAAACAATGCTATGTCCACAAATTTGATCATTTAGATGAAACAGATGAATTGTTGAGAGATACAAATTACTAAATTAATATAAGGAGAAATAAATAAGCTGAATGGCACTATATATAATTACTTAATTGAATCAATTATGAATAACCTTCCAAAAAAGAAAGAATCAAGTCTAGATGGTTTCACTGGTAAATTTTAACAAAGTCTTTAAAAAGAAATTATACTAATTCTCTGCAATCTCTTCCAAAAAAAAAAAAAAAATAGGGCATATGTCCTAATTCATTCTGTGAGGCTAACATTATGCTATTACCAAAATAAGATAAAGGTATTATGAGAATATTAATGACCAATCTCTAAATGAGTAATATCATGTACATAGATTTAAGCTCTCTTACAGAAATTAGAACATAAATTGAAAATGCATTAAAGAAGTCTACACCACAACCAAGTGGAATGTATTTGTTGGTTCTACATTCAAACATCAATCAATGCCATTAAACTTCTCAAAGGGAAATTGTAGATAACATAAAATGAGCAAAATATATTTTTAAAATATTAAGATCAGTTGCAAAACAGCAACAATTATAACAATGCAACACCAACTGAAATTACTGATCAAGTCCTTAAAGAAGAAACGGGCCCACTCTATTGTTTCACCAATTTAGCTTAGTCCAAATGAAAGCCAATAAACACACACACACACACACACACACACACACACTGAATATTCAGGCAACTATACTATGAGGGGCCTTCTTTCTTCTTCCTTATCCATTGAGTCTGAATGAAGATCTTGAAATGCAGTTGTCTGTACACCCATTTCACAGAAGAGAGAAAACTGATTCTTAAAAAGAATAAATAGCCTGTCTTGGATCAACCAGCTCATGAGTGACAGGTGTAGAAAAGGGTACCAGGTCAGATAACAAAGCACTGTCACTGAAGCAGATTGGGTTTAAAAATCAATAAAGATAAAACTACTGAGAAAGAACCGAGTCTGGGAAACTGATAGATGGTGATGGGCAAAGAGGAACGTAAATTCCCATCTTTGCAGAGAATACGTTAATCATCCTCTTTTCTTCATATTCTTTTACACAAAAGAAGCCTTGTGCTGGTGCTCATGGAGCTGAAAGCCCCAGGGAGGCAGTCAAGCTGAGAAAGAGGTGCAGAGATGGTGATGGGATGCCTAAGGCAAACAGAGCACTATGGCAACGCTGGAGGAGGGGTACACAGCCATACCTGGGGGCCCATCGAAGGCATCACAGAGAAGGTAACAAGCAAGCTGACCTTAAAGAATAAACCGAATCAAAGACCTCAGTTCTCAACTCTTCCATGAAATAACTGTCATGCCTCACAACTCGTATACCCTCTCTGGACTGTGTGTTTTTTAATTTATAAAATGAGAGAGGAAGATGAATTTCTAAGAGCTCTCTCAGCTCCATCAGTCAAGATTCTATTAATCTGTAGGAGAAGGGAAATTTTGTTTGATTTTTCCCCCTTACCATCTTTCATGTACCCTGTGTTTTCCTCTTCCTCTCGATTGCTTTGGCGAGCTACCTACCTCACCCCCTCACTACCACCAAAACAGAGGAAGTAAAAGGAACATTTTTTAAATGACAAGTGCCTTTTATGCTCAGCTAAGTTTAACACTCATTTAGTCATCTGCTGTGGGTTCTTTTGGCTTTAAATTCTATGTATGTATTCTGTCAGTCAATAAACATGGTACTACTCACCACACCACCAACCACAGCATTTGCGTGAGGACTCCTTTTGTGGAATTACACAAAGAGCTATTTGCTAAATAGTACTCCACCAATGGTTTTGCAAATCTTTGGCATATGCAATCTCTAAGAATTCTATTAAATTTAATAAACTAAAATACATTATTGTTTAAGGCCTAATTTTTTTTTGACATCCTAAAAAGGAAAAAAGTGGTAAAAATGCTGAGTCACTGTAGAACATAGAAGGAAAAAGAGGAAAGAGCAGAGAAATTGATGCAGAGGCGTACTTCAGATTCTGGCTAGATTTAAGGGCAGAGATGAATTGTAGACCCAACATAAGCTGATTCAATTACCAAGACTTTTCCATTTCCAGCAAAGGAAAAACAGCATCCCTGTGAGTGTAGCCAGTCAGCAGCTGGGATCAAATCTAGAGAGAGACAGACAGCCCACAGCCTTTGATGGAGCAGAGTCCCAGACCTTTCAAGGGTTGTGTGACTTTGAAGAAATTCTTTAACCTCTCTGAAGGTCAGTCCCCTTGTTTGCAAAATAAAGTTTGGGAAATTTCTTTCTTTCTTTTACATTTTTATTTTATTATTATTTTTTGATCCCTGAAGTCATTTGGGAGAAGAACAGGGAATGGAAGAAAGAGGTTTGAGGTCATACTATCTAGCTTCATTCATTCATTCACTCATTCAATCCTCAAGTTTATATGATATGCTTACTAGATACAAGGCGCTGAGGATCTCAAGGTGAATAAAAGCAGATATTAAACTATAACAAAAATAACATACAGATGCAATTATGAAGTGGGCAGTGGAAAAATACATAACAGTAGCAGAGCTGTGATATGTGCTAATTTTGTTGTACTTGCAATTGAAATAAAGAAAGGAGAAAATGAAGGGAAGGTACCCAGGTTGATCTTGAGAAATTGCAAACCTTAATTATCTAATCAAGGAGAATAAGCTGCCAGGGAAATTAAAGGAAAGGCCTGAGGAGAAGGAAGGATCTGGACCCAGAATATTAATATTATTGAGACTAGGACAGGGTCTTTCAAACATGTAAGTTATGGTTAAACACTGTAGAATGCTGCTGAAAGGTCAATTGATCTCAGCACTGAGAAACGTCCACTGAACACTATGACAAGGATGCCACTAGTGACTTAAATGAGCACAGCAAAAATGGGCATAAGGACAGGGGCTTATTCACCTCTATTAGTTTTATGACTGTGAACAAGTCTTGAGGCCAATTTGAGCCTCAGTTTCTCTAGCAATAAAAATGGAGCTAAACAGCCCTGGCTGGTGGCTAAGT
Organism: Noctilio leporinus; assembly: GCA_004026585.1. Taxonomy (NCBI): domain Eukaryota; kingdom Metazoa; phylum Chordata; class Mammalia; order Chiroptera; family Noctilionidae; genus Noctilio; species Noctilio leporinus. Next base: position 97,818 of record PVIW01005042.1, read on the forward strand.
GGAAAGGTGCCAGCCTGTGAACCCAAAGGTCGCTGGTCCAATTCCCCAGCCAGGGCACATAACCAGGTTGCAAGCCAGGTCTCCAGCCAGGTCCATGGCTGGAGGCAGGTGAAAGGCAACCATACATTGATGTCTCTCTTCCTCTCTGCCTTCCTCCCTTCCCCCTCTCTTTAAAGATAATAAATAAAATCTTAAAAAAAAAAAAAAAAAGAAAGAAATGGAACTAAACACATTTACTTTAGCAAGATTTTCACAGTGTTTGGCACAGCATATGCTTTGTAAATATTTCCCTGCACATTCAAGGTTCATCGCTGAAAGCTGTTCTTTCATGGCACTCATTCAGATGTAGCTTGCCCTCGGATTTTACTTTGTGGGATTAATCAGAATAACTATTGTGCAATTTACTCCTACAGTCAATTATATGGAAAGAGCTTCTAAGTAATAATCTACATTAAAATGTAGATATGCAAGCAAACGTAATAAAAATAAAAACATTGTTGAGTAAGTAATTCAGAAGAATTACATAACAGACCTCAAGAGCCAGTCATGGTGTTGACAGCACAGTCATCATCGTTTAATTTTTTTCTTTTGTTCTTAGTGTAGTTCATGATTATGTTGTTCCAGTTGTCCCAAATTCTTTTCCCTTTGCTCCCTTCCACCCAAGACACCCATATGCTCCCAGTCCCATCCTTAGTTCATGTCCATGGGTTGTGAATAGAAGTTCTCTGATTTCACCCTTTCCTCTATTCTTAACTTCCTCCTCCCTATCTTGTACCTACTGATTTTGTTTCCTAACCCCTGTACCATTTCCCCATTTCTCCCCCTCCCCCTTCCCAGCTGAGAACCCTCCCAATGATCCCCATACCTATGTTTCTGGTCCTATTCTGGCTGTTTGCTTAGTTTGTTTTATTTTCATTTTTATTTTTTAGGTCCTGTTGTTGATAGTTGCGAGTTTGTTGCCTTTTTAATGTTGAAAAATTTGATCCTCTTTTTCTTAAATAGGTCCCTTTAACGTTTCATATAATAATGGCTTGGTGATGAGAAACTCCTTTATTTATTTTCCTTCCTTCAAGTGCTTTCTGTTCAAACTTGCAACTCCTAAAACAACACCTCACTGGCTACCCCATTCTTTTGTGAGAATTCAAGCAAACACCTCCCTTAGAGAGTCCTGCCTGTTGAAATTCTCCAGCAAATCAACACTATCCTCACCACTACGGGTCAATTCCTCTTGCTTCTGCTTTGCCTGGAGGAACAGGAGTCAGGATTCCTTTGGCTCCAGGGCTGTTATGTTGTTTACACATATCATCTCACCTAAATAAACACAAAGCAGTCCTGCCAGGTAATGCTGACTGGTACCAAAAGATGAGGAAACTGAGGCTCACCCAGGTTTCATAACTTACAAGGCTGGTGTGTGGCAACACCAGATTCTGAAATCAGATTTCTCTGATTCTAAAGCCTAAGACTGTCCATTGCATCAATTTTTCCCAAACTCAATAGGGTAGCAATCAATATTGGGATGAGAGGGTGAAAGAGTCCAACAATAATATTGGCAGTAAAGGAGTACATAGCATAGCATTACCATCCTTAGCAAATAAAATAACCGGACATCCAGTTCAATTTGAATTTGAGGTAAATAAACATTTTTATATAAAAAAGTTCTATATAATATGAGATGTAATCTTTACTAAAAAATTATTTGTTAGATATTTATTTGAAATTAAAAGTTAATTGAGCATCCTGTATTTTACCTGGTAAACCTATCCACACAAAATTTTAAAACAATAATAACATTACCTAAAACATGGTATGCTTTCTAATATCACCATATACCAGCAATTCTAAATAATATCAGTGACAAAATCTTTCTCTCTGATGGGTGGAACTCCTCACCTCCACTCTCCCTAACACATTGATCACCACTACCCAAACTATTCCACAAAATGTCACTGTTCCTCGAGATGTTAAAAACCCTGGTGGAGCCCTAACTGGTGTAGTTCAGTGGGTTGGGCATCATCCCACAGACCAAAAGTTTGCTGGTTGAAGTCCTGGTCAGGGCATGTGCCTGGGTTGCAGGGCCTGGTTCCCCGCTGGGGGCTGTGTGAGAGGCAACCAATTACTGTTTTTCTCACACATCAATGTTTCTCTCCCTTTCTTTTTCCCTCCCTTCCCCGCTCTTTAAAAATAAATAAAGAAAAAATCTTTTAAAAATTGTCTGACAGATAGTCTGCAAAAATGGCCACCACTCATTTCTTCCCTTCCTCCTATGTTCACCTGGCTCCATTAAGAGGTAGGTTTTAATTTTCCTTTCCCTGAATCTGGGTTGGTCCTGGGCCTTGCTTAACCAAGAACCTGAAGAAACCAGTCTGAGATTTCTGAGCCGGAAATATCAGAGGCCTTGGACCTGCCCCTTGAGTCTCTTAAGGCGTTCACTCTCTGAATGCTCCCTCTGGGAGTGTCACCTCGTAGAACCTCTGTGAGAAACTGAAGGTATGCAGAAAAGACCTAGGGACATGCTCTTGTTGACAGTCACAGCTGAGTTCCCAGCCAGCAGCCACTAGCACCTGTCCAGGCTAGTCGAGTCTTCAGGTAACTTCAGCCTCTGTCTGAAAGCAACAGCTCAATGAATCCATTTAAGCTTAAAATGTGAGAGACGGTCATAAATTGCTTTAAATCTGGGGTTTGTGCGTTAAATCACCAATAGATAACGAGAAGAACAGCATTTGATGGGATAAAAAAGGAAGTGCCCCATAAAAATTTGGGAAATGCTAAAATTATGTTTCTATCTCCAAGATTCATAATGTGTTAATGCATATCAACCGTTATAAGAATTTATGCAGAATTCCTTTTTATTTTGTTCACTATTTCTTAAATTTTTATGGTCATATAGCCTATTCTCTATAAAAGTCTCATTTTGGGAAGCAGTTTTGGGGGGGCTTAGTTTAGGAAACCCTACACTATTCCATGCTAATTCCCATTCAAGATGGTTATTCGAAGAAGCTGTTGTTTGAAAAACTAATGAAATGACGAATCTTGCTAAAAGAACGGGCTCGTTGAGAACGAAAGTGTGGAAATATTTAGATCACACAATGTACACGGTAGTTACATTTGCTGAGCAAAACCTAGGGATATAGACTCTAATGAAGAAGAATATATTCAAATGTAGAGGAAGGGAAGGGAATATTTGATATTGAAAAGGTCTCAGGGAACCTAAGATGCAAAACAGCCGAAACAAAGCGTTACTTTTATTTTTAATAGAAAAGTCTCAATACAGCAGCCTTCTCTCTTATCGTAAGCTGCAGCTTTCAACTCAAACTTTCACTTCCCCATTTGCATTGCTTGGCTTGGCTACAGTTAGCTAATAATCCAGTTCAAATTCTAACTTGAAGCAGTGCTGCACAGATAGAACTTTACTTGTAAAATAAATCATAGTTCAAGTACAAGAAATATTTGTCTCTACCCATTTGTCTGAAATAGATATTGAGCAATAAAACTATAATTCTCTAGCATTTCTTGACATGTATACCAGTTGACATATTTTCCCTCTTTAGTAAGCGGAAAGGTATTTTTTAACTCCTCATTTATCTTCTTTTAATAAATCATAAAGACAGCATATTCTTTTTCAAGTTTCTTAAATATGAGTGTTTTTAGAGTCAACCGCTTGAAGGAAAAGACATTTTTATTTATAGATTCCACTGAGATGAAAGAAAGTAAAAAGCTGTATAAATAAATAGCTACAAACATTGCCTTCATTTTAATGTAGTTATCAAAGTACAACAGGTATTTACAATGAAATACTGCACAGAGAAGGCAAACACACGAAAGGAACCAAGCGAGATGTAGATAAGAGGAATCTGTGGTCTCCTTAGTTTATTTGTGAGGTTTAAGGATATCACTGAATGGCAAGTAGGGTCAGCACTGGACATCAATGCAGAATAAGTTGCTCTTCACAAAATGCTTATCTTGTTTTATCCTTCAATCCATTTCACAGATAAGGAGACTCAGACTTGGATAAAAAGTCAGACGTGCCCTTGTGGGCTGCACTAGCATATGCCCCAAAAGTAGCACCTTCTTAAAAGTGTTCACGTAGCTCTTAAAATGTTTAAAACAGACAGAACTGTGAGATGAAGTAAAGTGATATGCATTAAAAAAGCCATCAATAATCAAATCATAGGAAGTACAATAGTCAAAGAGTTTGAGATGTGTGTGTCTGTATTATTTAAGTGTTTTCTCTACCAACAATAAAACAGGTTCCATCTTTAGAGAAACCACATTATTCTGTTCAGGGAGTTCCATTTATGTTAAAACATATATGGGAATGGCAACCATTGAAAGCTAAATGCACATGTTTGGCTTTAAGGAGAATCCTGGCCTCCCTCCCTCCTCTTCACTGGTCCTACTGCCAGGGTTGCTGAACTTGGCTACACCTCTATAGTAAAGCAACTCTTCAAGTTCACATATTAATTTAATCTAATAGTGGCATACCCAGTGTGTGTGTGTGTGTGTGTGTGTGTGTGCGTAAATCCTCTCTAATTTTGAGTCCCACTATGGTTTTTAGTTACATGTGGCCAAGATAATTCATATCCTAAGGACATGGTAAACAGATCTAAATTGTCAGGGGTTGGAGAGAGTTAGTTATAGGTATGTAAGAGCACCAAAAAAGTTCAAATGGTATTGCACAACACAGGATGGGGTAAAAGGTTTACAGTTGTGAGTCTGCAAAAGACAGAGGTTTATTCTTGTGTTATTATTTATTAATTGTTGTATTATTTTTCCATATAGACAACTGTAAACCTACTTTAAATACTCTGTATTTAAATTCTTAGAACAGTAATTCATGCTGTCTTCCCAACTGTTTGTTAGAAAGATCAACAAGGAATCTAACAAGACCAAGACCCTCATGAGGTCACTTAAGTTTAAATGGAAAAATAAACTATTTAAACTACGCCTTCATTTAAACTCCAGAGGACTATAATAAATAAGCCAGTTCTATGAAATTAATCACTGTACATCCTTGACCTCGCCTCTTCTCGTCAGAAGTTTTGAATGTAACCTTTTTCATTTAATAATTATACTCAGGTCTTTTTTAACATTTATACTTCTATGTTCTATTTAAATTCAGGTCTCAGGACAATTCAGGGAAACTTGACCTAAGTATACAGGTAAGAAAATCAAGACCAACAGGACTTCAGTGAATTGCCAAATGATCCAGCTACTTAGAAGCATACAAGGCTGGGAGTTCAACCTATTTTTTTTTTTTTTTATACCAGTCAACTTTTATAATGTGTCTCAATTTATGTCTGTCTCATTTCCAAGTACCATTTCTGTATTCAATTTATGGTACTAGTATAAAGTAACTTTCAGAGCCATATGAGATCATCACAGGAAGGTAGAAGGAATCTGAGTTTCCAAGTTGGAATTCACACTGAGAAAAAAATCTAATTATGTAAAAAATGTATGATAACTGCACTGAAGTGGGTAGAGGAAAACAGGAGTAGCCTAAAGTAACTTTGGGAATAAGTGGAGACAATCAGGTGAAAAGAACCGCACATAGGCATAGTGCTGTAGTTGGTAAAGTTGTTTTTTGTAGGAGTAGAGGTTACCAATTTTGAAGTCACTGTACATGTATACTTGGACTTAACACATAAGTAAATGAATGGTGGAAGGTAGAAAAACAGGTTTCTTATTGTTAGAGCAGGAGGCCCCACAAAAGCAAGGAGGGGAGATTAGAATAACTCATGTGATACTAGATTAGACTTGGAGACATCAGTATGAACTCAAGTTTAGTTTAACATAGATACTGATGGATAAATATAGAAACAGTTATTCATGTGTGTATATACACCAGTTAGTAAGAGTATATATGTTCCAAGTTCTAATTGTTGAGTGAATGTAAAGAAATGGCATCCCAGTAGAAAGGAGCACATCTAGATCTTGACTTCGCACAATATGAAGAATAAGGAATCCTTGGAGAAATAGCTAATTCTAGGCCTAGCGCAGAAAATATATAAGACAAAGCTGGTGTACCTAGTAATATCAGAAAGTAAGGAAGTGCAAAAAAAAAAAAAAAAAAAAGAAAGAAAGAAAAGAAAAGAAAAGAAAGAAAGAAAATTATGGAAATTAGATCAAGAGACACAAGAGCCAACTGAAAACTCCTCTCAATGGCCAAAGCTAGAACAATTTGAGCAACAAAATAAATAACATAATTGGGTTATAGCCCAACATATAAATATCCATAAGCCTATTTATATACTGATATAAATTGTTAAATAAAGAAGAAAGAATAGGTAAATCTTCTGTGCAAATGAACTTCAAATAATTTATGTAGCTACTTCCTCTCAAGGTCATGGAGCATAACAGCCTTCTCCCTCCCACCCTAAGTGGAGGCTACACATAATGACTTCCTTCCAAAGCGTATAGTATGGTAGGGGAATAACTTTATGGTCAAGAAATCTCTGTCAGCCAGTGATTAAGCTTAACCCCATTAGCAAAAAGATATGTTGATACCAGAAACTCCTCATAGGATGTGATGAGAATCATCAGTGGCCTTCCTCCCAAGAACCCATTATCACAATCTAATCAGGAAAAAAAAAAAAAAAAAAATCAGACAAATCCCCACTCAAACCTGTCAAGAAAACAAACAAACAAACAAACAAACAAACAAAACATTATATAAAAACTGTGGAACACTAAATAAAGTATGGATTCTAGTCAATGATAATATAAAAAGATTGGTTCATTAACTGTGAAATGTCCTATCATCATGTACTCATGTATGATGATTTTAATAGGCTAAATGTGGGGCATATGAGACCCTTCTGCACTATCTTTGTAATGTTCATGTATGTATTAAACTATTATAAAATTAAAAGTTTATTTTAAAAACCAAAAGCTCAGGCAAAGCTCCTACGTAGGGTAATTTTTTTAAATCTTGATTTCTCTGGTGGTATTGTGTGAGTCATTAATTCACCAAAGGCCAGGAGAGCATTTACAGCCAACTCTAAAAAAACATGTAGCACAGAAGGGAAGAAGCAATGGCCTGGGTATTCTAATCATAAGATATTTAAAATTACTTTTATATGGGGTAGAAAGATACCCTCTCCTCTCTGAACTGATTTTCATTCTTTATTACATTTTGCTAGAGTTTATGTTAAAATTGTTTGACACAGTATACTGGTCACCAATTGCAGTGGGAAGTGTTGGTTAAGACACAATAGGCAGGAAGGTCTAGTATTTAAATATTTACAGAGAACAGGCCTGCAAACTAGACAAGCCACATATGGGTAAGAAAGAGAGAGCCATACGCTCAAAAGCTTTTATTAATTCTAGACCCCAGAATACGAGGTTAAACTTGTCTTTTAAGCAGAGTACATTAATTGCAAGTTTAAGCACTAATTAAAATGCTTCCCTCAACTTAGGCGAAATTCACTGGGCATGGGAACATTTTTTCTACTTTAATTCGAAGAACAGTGAATGAATATAATAGGAAAACTTAACCCAGCACGGGGCAAAATGAAAGATCCTCTTTCAATGAATGGCACGCTAAGTTGGAGGAGGAAAAATGAGGTGGCACAGCAGTAGGGAGGGAGAGGACTAGAAAATTATACTTTACATTCCAATCACTTTAACAGTTGTGGCAGGGTCTGACCTCCTTGCTATCCAATTTTCCTCATTCCTAAAGAGAGCAAACAAAGCTAAATAAAAGAGAGCCTCAGGCCTCAAAAGAGCAGGTTTCAAACACTGAGGACCATAATGCATACACCTGATGGCAACCCACTGAGCAGGATTTCTGAGCTTCGGTACCAAGGAGCAAAGGGATGTAGGCAAAGGAATTCCTCCATCACCAGGTAGGTATTCACCAATCCTGGTTCAAGGAGGCTGTCCAGGAGCCTCAACAAACTGCAAACTCTAAATACTAATAAAAACCCAAACTGAGTGCTCTTGATCTCCAATCAAGAAGCCTTGAGCTAGTCTGTAAAAGATTTTCCTTTCAGCTTTTCCTGGGTACTGCTCCAGCCTTGGACACACTCGAAAATGTCAATGGGAATCTTCATCTAAATGGTTCCAAATAAATGAATCATGTCCAGCTGATTCATTGAAATCCCCTTCTCAGGGTCACTTCCCCGGGGAACTTCCTGGGAGGTATGCTCTCACGGGGGGGGGGGGGGGGGGGGGGGGGGGGGGGGGGGGGGGGGGGGGGGGGGTAAGGGAGGTAGCGGGGGGCAGCCTGAAGCCAATGGCTACATATTTCAGGGGTACAAACTGTCCCCTTGTCTCAGGGCGGGGCAGCTTTTATTCTAATTCATACTCCAAAGCTCCCCATGGGACTAGGCTGAGGTTAAACCTCAGTTTCAACAACTGATTCTTTGCCTCATCCCAATTTTCTTCCTTACTTGATTCACCTGAGAGGAGTTCTTCAATAAATACTTGAACCAAATCCTTTTCTCGGGCTTTGCTACTAGAAACCTGGTCTGTTAGCCCTTAAAAAAAAAAGTCTTATCATAATAATAGTAGTGACATCACCGCTGAAGGGGACCAAAGTTTTGCTACCCCAAAAAGTGTACCATTTGGAATTTTGATTTTGAACTAATTACTAAGAAGCAAAAGATACAGGAAGAACTTTGGACTCTTTCCCTTCCCTGCCGAAGAGATTTAGATGGAAAGACTTGCTCCAGGAAGGAAGGGCCTCTTAATGTACCCACCTTAGTAATGATGTGGATAGAAAGACTCCAGGCAGGGGCCTGCTAAGTAGCCACCTGGCTCGCAGTCCTGTCCCATTGTTTCTGGGCTGCCTCCCAGGAAATTGTCAGCCCCTTGGGTTCCACTCTTTCTCAGATGTATATAGATCGCCCATTTCCTTTGAAATCTCAGACCCCTTCCTTCTTTTGCATAATGACATAAAACCCTCAACTGTCCAAAGTGTTCTGGGGTCTCACATCTGATGCCAGCCCCTGGCATGTGCATCTGTAGTAACCTTTGTACATTTTTCCCTGTTAATTTGAGTATTAGCCCAGCTAAAAGAACTTTGAAGATGGGAGAAAACATTTTTTGTCAGGCCCTCACATCAACAAGGAAAACCACAATAGCAGCTCATATTTACCGAGCACTCTGGGTTGCTAGACATTGTTCTACGGGTGTTACAATCATCATCTCTTCCCTACCTCGCAAAAATTCATGGGGTAGGTGTTATTATCCTCTCCATTTGGTAGAAGAGGAAACAGATGTTCAGAGAGGTTAAAGAAAAAATACTTGTCCAAGGTCACACACCTATGGTAAGAGGTGAACTGGGAATCCTAGACCATCAGGTTACAGAGTTGGGGCTCTTTGATTAATATTTTACCGTCACAAGATTCTCAAAATTAATCTACTAGTAAAGTTTCTTATTTTAACAGACCCCAAAAATGTATCCTTTAGTCTAGATTTGGCCAAGACAACACCAACTACGGCCTGAAAATACATAGTGGCCAGTTGCTGATTTATAGGGTGTTACCGATTCCATCCAGAGGAAGCCCCCGCCCCTCCCCAACCTTCTTCAGGAAGTTAAAATCCATGGACGGACTTCAGAATGCTTCTGGTTTATAGACTGACTTCAGGAAAATTAGGTGGATATTTCAAAGCTGCCAGTTACCCCATACTTCCTTTGGGTTGATGACCCCTGCCTGGGAGGACCCAACTCAGAACTTGAAACCATGGCCCGGGAAAGAGAGACATCCTCCCTGGCCTCTTCCCTGCAGCTGTGCACATGCCCCTTCTACTCTGAGGCTGAAGTGCTGTTATGCTTACAACAGCCAGTTAGAGAGCAAAAGGCCAGCAAAGTCCTGCTCCAGGCTCACTGCACCCTGGACAACATCCTACATAAACAAAGAGGGGACTTCTCCTAAAAAAAACAGATAAACAGATGCCCTTTGGCTTTTTGAGAGCGAGAGAGACCGTCCTACCAAACCGCAGTCTTCTCCTGGCCTTGAGTTCGCCTTATGCAAAACTCAAGTAGATGCGGTTTTACTTCTGTCTAACCTTTTGCAGCAAACCCACAAGCATTTCCCATCCAGTTCCAGAGATGTGCCAGCTCCTCTAGTTGGGGATAATTGGGAAAAACAGAAACCAGGGTTTACAGAGAAAGAGGGAGGGAGGTCACTCAGAAAGCCAGACTCTGTGCCAATTTTGGGGGGGCAATAAAACCTGGAAGAGAGAAGAGAAGAAAACTGAGGTTCAAGGTCACAACTGGGGACTGACACTCCGTGAAAAACGTTATAAGCTCCCCTCGTTAGATGTTATTCCAAACAAAAAGTTTATACTCCACACACTGTGTATAATGAATGCCAAAATTAAACTACTTTCTTCACAGTTTCTTTGTTTTGTTTTGTTTTTAATCTGGAGAAGCTCATAACCTCTGAGCCCCTCCTAACTTTGGAACCTTTGCTTGGTAACCTAAAATGATTGCTGTCTGTTATACCTAGAAGCCTGAGGTAAAGTGAAACCAGGTCCTTAAAACTAAATCCTCACGCTCATTGGGAGGACAGAACCAGTACTATGTGCAGTAGCCAGATATCTACACTTGGCATAAATTCGTACCAGACTAATCTGAGGACCTACAGTTTTCTGCATCTTAGAGGCCAACAAGGATGCAGAGGTAGGGCATAGGACAATGAAACCAACAGCTTGGGGGGTTATAAACTTCGAGTAAAACCCCCAAGGTACTGGTGATTTAGGAGACACCCTGGATACAAAGGAAACATCCTCAAGTACGCTCAGGATTGGGGAAAAAAAGAAAAAGGAAAGCAACTCTATCAGTTTACCAGTGTTCACCTGGAACACTGTATTTGCATGATACTTATTATTGAAACATGTCTGCTCTGGTTGCAAAATCGCTGATGAGTTGAGCAACCTCTACTTTCCAACCCCTCCCCAGGGAGGGACCCCCGGAAACCACAGGCCTTCCCGGAACCCAGCAACTAAGACATTCACACCTGGACCACCTCAGGCCACAGTCCATTCTAAATGGTCAGCACCTCACCAGGAGGCACTATTGTGAAAATTATAAAAACCTCACGAAAGTGAAGGCAGCGAGCCAGAAGGGGGAGCCCTCACACAATACCGCTCCTGGCCAATTACAGGCAGTGATTTTTCAGACCCCAGCAGAAGAATGTTCAACAAGAAAGACCCATCAGTGACAGGCCCCGACAGGCAAAGATCCACACTGTAGCTTCTACAGGAAATTGACTCCCCCTACAACTCAGCCCTGAACGTTTTGGTTTTATTTCTTTTGTGCAACATGCCTCTTTTTTTCTGGGACTTGACTGACTTTTGCTAGATAGAGCTTGCTTGTCCCAAATGGCAGGTCTTGGCAGTTTCCAAATAAACCCATGTTTGCTGGTAAAACCAACTGTTTTATTTTTAAGGTCAACATTATCTATAAACATGATATGGAAACTGGAAGGTCAGGAGATGATGAAATTTTCTTAGCAAATAACTGCAAAATGAAAATGAGTATAGTGGCTATTACAACTCATATAGAATAAATTTTAAAAATGATCTTTATGGAAATTCTGATTTCCCTTTCATTGAAAGTTTTTCAACCATTCTTCCTCCCACTCTGGGATCTTCAGGACTGTCACCATGGAGTCAAAAGACAGTCTCTACTTCTTAAATAAGTTAGAGGTAAGTCAAGACACCTGCGGGGTCATTAACCTTCACCCAGGTAAGCCATTCACTCAAGGGGCAAAACACCATCCAAAAGTTCATGCAACACACACTTAATGAGTCTCCTAAGTGGGCTGAATTCTGTAGTGAAGTCACAACCCAGGAAAGGATTAGTAAAACAATACAGGATAACCTCTCTGCTTCAAGCTGAGGGATTCAAATTATTTTCCATATATTTTGTTTTACAAAGGACCATAATACATCTTACAAACTTTTAGTATCTGCATTAAGATCTTCTCCTTATCCCATAGCCAGTACATCATCTCTCTAATACCTCGCCTGTGGCTCAGTAATACCTTGTTTAGCTTTTATTTTTATAAAACTACACTTTGGAAATGAGACAGTGGAATTTTAAAAGATATTACAAAATTAAAATTTCTCTTGTGTTGCAGTTTCTAGGAACTATAGTTGATCCTCATCAAATTATGCTAATTTACTGTACAATGTTTAATTAAATCTTACCCCAGGCAATCCACTTGCAGGGTTTATTTTTACAGCTTAGAACTTTCAAACATGAAAATGCCTTTCAATTTAAATTAAAAAAAAAAAAATCCTATTCACTGGCGTTCATTAGGAAATTTTACTTTATATCCCAGGCTTAATTGAGGCTCCATTTCCTTTCTTTCTCATTCTCACTCTTTGTCTCTTTTTCTCTTCAGGAAAACAAAACTGCTTCTTAGCAATGCCCTTCTCTCTTCTGAAGAGGAGATAGTAAATTTCTCCTTGAAATGGCATTCGCGTAAACTGGGCTGTTTCCAGGCAGATTGTGTTCAGCTAAATGTAAACATAGCTGACTGGGGACAAGATGAGATCATTTTCATCAGGAAGTGACAATGGCTGCACATGGTACATGAGGAGAGGTGAGTCTCAGTGACACTTAGGTCTCCCATTCCCTTCCATCAGAGAAGAACAAGCTGACATTCCACAGACTGCCACATATCCTTAGCACAATCCAGCATTGGAATAAAGGGGCTCTCTCCCCGAAAGCTTATATTTTGTTGCATGCAGGGTTTTTTTTCTGTCCTCCTGGACAAAATTCTACATCTGAATGCTAGGACATGTGCCCCACATCTTGATTTGTAAGTCAATGCTTTCTAATCCTGTTCCAAAGCAAGTACCATAACATCTTTATCATTCTCCATAATTTCTTGGATTTGAGTTTAAAACCATGACCATTGTCCTCTGTCATCTGAATGCCACCCACAATTCAAAGCTAATATAGCATCACCAAAGTGTTGACCTTTCCATCAAAGTCCTCTACATCAGCACATTCTTTTACCCTTTAATGTGTGCCTTTCATCCTTTCTAAGTTAAGTCACAGAAAGGTGGGGCAATCTCCCACAGATCAAATCCACTTGACATATCTGGAGCACCTTTGGTGAGCAGCTTCCAAGATGACCTCTAACAACCCCTGTCTACTGGCATTCCATCCTGTGTTCCTCCTCCCACATTGAACCCGGGTGTGCCTGCGTGGTGGATGAGTACTGCCTTCTGGGGGAAGCAGTGCCTTGCCGTCCAACACTCAGGCAGTCTGTAGAGAAATGTGGGGGCAGTCCCAGTCCACAGCCAGTGAGGAACTGAGGCCTGTCAACAACCACAGAAGTAAGCCTAAAAGAAAATCCTTCCCCAGTTGAGCCTTCAGATGAGACTTCAGCTCCTGCCAAAGACTGGATTGCAATTTTATGAAAGACTAAGCCATAACTACCCAGCTACCCAGATTATTCATCCACAGAAACTGTAAAATAATAAATGTTTGTTGTTTTAAACTGCTACATTTGAGGGCTATTTGTTATATGATAATGGGTAGCTAATATAGGAATGTTGACTATCCTATTCTGTCCTTTTTCACTATCTCCATCAAAGTCTTATCAGGAAAGAACCCACTTGGTTATTTAGAACAAAGAGTTCTAAATAGTGCAGAGATTTGGTTACAGAGGTGATTGAAATGCTAAGAATTCAAAAGACAGTGAGACAAATCCTGAGATTAACAACATCAAAAAGCTACTCACACCTGGAGACTAGAAAGGCAAAGAGACAAATTGGTGTTTCAGAGCCCATGGACCAGAATACTCTTTAGTAGAGCACTGCCCAGTAGGAGAAGGAAATGATCTATATTTGCACCACGCAATATCATAGTCACAAGTGGCCATGGCTAAACAGTACTTGAAATGTAGCTGGTGCAACTGAAAATGTCTTTTTTTAATACTGTTTGATTAATTTAAATGTCTATAGCTTCATAGAACTACACATGGTAGTGGCTATCATACTGCATGTTGAAGCTCTAGGAACTGAAATCACAATAGTCCATTCCCATGTCAGCTGGAGCCTCGGAGGACAGACAGCTGCTGCCTAAGATGCCAGGAGACTAGAAAAGAACCAGGTAACAGTCTCTGACATCTCTTATTCTTACAGTCATGCTCTCTCTCCAATTTCCTCCCAATGTTTCCCTCCAGTGGTACCTAATAGGAAGCAGGTTGCAGCAGCCCTGTGGGATAAAGTAAGAGCAGGGATGTCAACTTCAATGGAGCACGTGCCCAGGAGAGAAGAGCTCAGAATCTTGATGAGCTCTAGAATGTCTACAAGCACACACTTTTTCCTCAAAAACAAAACAGCACCATCTTCTTCTGGGTTGCCCAGGAGCCTTGTGGGTAGCTCTGGGAGTCTATAAATCAAGTCTCTTCCAAACAAGTACAGAGCTCTCTCTAAAGGAATTCAAGCAAGTGTTTCTTCACTTTATTTTTGTGTGTTGCATGGGCTATTGCTTCTTCCATGGTATGCTACCAACTATTGTATTGATTTTCTATTGCTGTATAACAAATTACCACCCACTTAGTGGTATGAGCTTACAGTTTGCATTGGATGGGAGTCTTCTAAGTAGAGCTTAGGTGGTCCCTCTGCAGGGTTATCCAGGGCCGCGATCTCATCTGGAGGCTCAAAGAAGGAAGGATCTGCTTCCAAGTGTACTCAGATCATTAGAAGGGTTCATTCCCTTGCATCCATATGACCAGGGGTTTCAGTTTCTTACTGCACATTGTCTGGAAGCTGCCCTAAAATCCTAGAGGCTGCCCAGTTCCATGCCACATGACACTTCTTCAACATGGCTGTTGGCTTCTTCAAGGCCAACAGGAGATTGTCCTGCTCTAGTCTTAAGATGGTTCTTATCTGACAAAATATAATGGTGGGCATGATACCCCATCATCTCTGCCATATAACATAAACTAATCAAGCAACTGACATTCCATCACCTTTGCTATATTCCATTTTCTAGAAGCAAGTATGTTCTCCATATTGTTAGAGAAAAACAAGTCTGTCTTACTGATATTTGATGTTTATATTCTTTTTTGTTTGTTTTTAAGTATATTTTGTTGATTATGCTGTTATTCCAATTTTCCTCTTTGTCCCCTCCTCCTGGTACCCCCCTTCTCTCCAGCAACCCCCCTTCTCTTAGTTTATGCCTATAAATTCTTTGGCTTTTCCCTTTCCATATATATATGTATATATAACAAACTTTACTATTTTATTGATTGTTATTACAGTTGCCCTATTTTTTTCTCTTTGCTCCCCTCCACTTAGTACCCCCTCCCCTCCAGCAATGTCCATGTCCATGGATCATGTATACAAGTTCTTTGGCTTCTCTATTTCCTTTACTACTCTTAAGATGCCCATGTCTGTTTTGTACCTACTAATTATGCTTCTTAATCTCTGTACCTTTCCCCCATTCTCTCCCTTCCTCCTCCCAGCTGATAACCCTCCATATGGCCTCTATTAACATGCCCCTATTTTGTTGCTACCAATTATGCTTCTTAATTCTTAATAAACATCATAGTGCTTAGAAAACCAAAGCTGCTTAGTAATCATTTCTCGGGGTAGATCATATTTCCAAGAAATTTCTCCTTGAGAATATCCTGGTGCCCAACGTGAAAGGAAACAGGAAATGCACGGGAACTGGGAGGTCCTGAAAACAAACCATATGCTTGGCTAGAATATACAGGGGTGGGAAAAGCAGGTTTACAACTGTAATATAAATAAACAATACAATAACTAATAAATAATACAAGAATAAACCATTTCGCATACTCATAGCTATAGCCTACTTTTGCCCACCCCTGCATAGTGTGATATTCCAGCTTCAGGGAATGAAAGCACAAGCTGAGCCACACAGACAAATGCATAGACACAAGACTTATTGCACAGTTCAGGGATACGTAAGACAGCAGTCATATATGTATGTGTATACACAGGTCACAGGTCAGGATGCAGATGGAGTATATTTGGCTCACATACCATTTTTTAATAAACAAATTAGTTGCCAACAATTTCAAATCAGAAACTGTCCCGCCAAAATGCAGGTTCTTTCTTCTCTTGAAATTGCAGTGATCAGCAGGATATGACTGGCACTCCCTTTAAATGGGGCATGCACTTTCCAGTCCATGTCAACCCTTACCCAGCATTCTCCATTCAGAGGTCATGTGAGTTTGCAACGTCTGATCTAAGATTAGGTTGCAAGGGGTCCTAGAAGATAGTTCAGGCTCAAACACCTGAAAACAGAGGAAATGACGAAACTTCAGAAGTCCAGGCCGATGGCTGAGCTCTGGATGGTCTCTAGAGATACACACTGTTGACCAAAGGAGGACTCTTTTAAGTGTTCAGCCAGAGTGATGTTATTAGTAGACTCTACAGACTAAAGAACTCAAGAGAGAGAGAAAGGAAAGAAGGCCAGTTCTATGGAGGCTAACAAAACATTTTTGTGCTACAGAATCCTATGATCAAAACTGGGCCAGCATAGAACAGTGACACAGGATGCAGGAATCCTGCCTTCGTGAGTTGCAGCAACCTCATTCACAGGGTAACACTTGGAAAGGGAACTAAATCCTCTTTTTCTACCCAAGTCCACTGCCTGTAGAGGCAGAGAGCAGAGCCCCATTGTTCAGAGAGGAAGGGCCCAGAAACTAGAGATAGGAAGGGAGCCTACCACTAAAAATGCTAATAAATTCCATGAAAATATGGAAAAAGAGGCTGGGGCTCATAAAGAGATTTCATTTCACTTAATTCTTCAATTACAAGAATCCAAATTTGTTCCAATTACTCTTTGTCTGGTTTTCTTCAGCATCAAGGCTTTAAAGAGTCTGTCTCCTGCTTCCCATAAAATAAAATATTATCACAGAATCTCAGACATATTTAAAATCATGACTGCAAAGCTCTTGGAATAATTAGCAAAGAGTCTCTAACCCAAAGGGAAAATGGCTGTTTTTATAAATTTTCCCAAAGTGGTGGATAAGAAAATTACTCTTCTCGGAAGTCATTTTTTTTTTTCCTACCATGTTCTCCTTCCACCCCTTTCCTATTTCTTAGTCACCCTCTATTTAGGTATAGGAAAGGGTCAACCTCCCACTAGTGAATGTCTTCCCATTAGTGAATTTCCAATGCTTGGTATACTCACTGCTTCCCATGGTTATTAGTTAAGAGCAACCACCCACTTTCACCTCCGGATTCACACAGAAGGATGCAGTCTGTTCTCTATCATACTTCTCCACCACCCCTAACAGCTATTCCTATTCTTGGTTCATCAAGTGTCCACATTATCAAGTGATGTGACCATAGGATCAACCATGAACATGCTGGACAATTGCACAAAGCAGCATCAGTAGATGCAATGTCTCAGTGAGAGGTTATTAGGAACAGATCAGCCCTCTAATCTCAGGGTTGCCCACACCAGGGCTATTTTCATACTCCAGGAGTGGCATGTGTCTAACCCCCATAACTTAGGCATGCCACATTCCATGAAGCAGCAAAATAAACCTTTTGAGAAACATGTAACCCGGAATTATGGTAGAGGTGAGGAGGAAGGGGAATTGAGTGATGGAAGGGAGTCTGCCATCAAAGCAGATGGAACCACTAGCCCTAATGTGGTTATAAAAATTATAAAGCCTTGTGCTCGCTTCGGCAGCACATATACTAAAATTGGAACGATACAGAGAAGATTAGCATGGCCCCTGCGCAAGGATGACACACAAATTCGTGAAGCGTTCCATATTTTTAGTATTATGCTTCATGAAATAAGCCAGTCAGTGAAGGACAAATATCATATGATCTCACCTCTTACGGGACAATAATGAACAAAACTAACAACAACCAACACAGAACCAAGTATATGAATACAAGGAATAGGCCTTCAGTGGTCAGGGGAATGGGGTAGGGGGGAGGGAGAGGTAGAGGCAAAGATGGGGAGCAGCTTAGACAAGAACCTAGTA